>OY776112.1:380854077-381071577 GCA_963675035.1 Allygus modestus
ACTTCACTGCTCCCTCTCTTTTATACCTCTTCATAAGTTAACCCTGAATGAAAGTTCAAGGTCATCCATTTGAATTTAAAAAAAAGCAACACAGCAGTATATAAAATAATATATACTGCTGTGTTGCTGTTTTTATTTTATTTTTATTTTTTTTAATTTTTTTTTATTTTTTTTATTTTTTTTATATTTTCTTTATTAAACAAACATCTTACAATACAATAAGCTTAAGTCTAACATTGATGACTAGAAATACAAACAGAAAAATACAAACAAAGACATTATGTACAAGGATGCGTGATGTGCAGAGTGAGTTCCGTCGAGTTGTTGCCGCTTACACCGTGTGATACCAAATACAACGTCCCCGGTTGAATATCTCGAAAATCTTCATTTTGTAGCAGTTGAACAAATAGTTTTGGAAGAAATACTTGAAACTTCGGCTCATCTCCTGGAGTGAAAGGTCCTTCGCTCAATGAAACTAGAATTGCTTCTCCATGTGTGGTTTCCACTTTCTTGATGTTATAAATAATGTAGTGTTTTTGTTCTTTTAGTTCTGAACACTTTTTAGTTAGCAGAAGGTCGGATTTTGAATGAGTGTTGAATTGATCAACCAGTGTTTGTAGAAACTGTTGTGATGCCATCTTCATCAGTGGTGGTTGTGGTGTCTTCTGTGATGTTGCCTCTTCGGAGTCTCGAATAATACTCGTGCTGGAGCGGTGCTGTCTCCTCGTATTTATAGGCCCCGCTACCCCCACCACATTTCTGTTCTCCGCTACCCCCACCACATTCCTGCGTATGTTTCAAGTAAGCAGCCAAACGATACGCGTTGTACAATGCACAGTTTGTTTGGCCGTGTTTAAGATCTTTTGCAACGACACAAATATTACCGAGATTAATGTTAAAGTCCTTACTGATAGTTATATCGAAAACATCACCGTGCGTGTACTTTTGTATCCAGTTCTTTTTTTCTAATCCTCTTGTGTATATATGCGAATATTGTTTGCAAAAGTTAAACATAATACTGTGCAGATTACTGTAGCTTATAAATCCGTCATACCAATGTATGTGATGAAAGTAGTTTGTTATCCATTTGTTTGTACTTTTTGCTTTGGTGTTAAGTTTTTTAAAAGAAAAAGGAGCTTCAAACGTGAATGGGTAGGCTACAAATGTAAGCAAGTCTAAAATTACTAATTCCTTGATAATAAACCTATCATCATTATTTCTAAATGCTTGAAATTCTATTACACAAGGCTTTACACTCACTTCTTCATCCCCTCCGCTCATCATGGCACCTAGCGATCAACTAAACTGTTTTCCACACCACGGTAGGTTAAATACCAGGCCGTACAGTTGCAGGCGCGTTGGTGTATATTTAACGTGGGCACCGTCCCCAATAGGCCTACCCCACGTGTGTTCTTCTTTACTAAGTCAAACTTTAGTCTTTTTTAACTTCTTCTTCTTGTGTTTCGTTTTCTTCTTCTTCTTGTTTCTCCGTTTCTTCTTCCTGTGTTGTTTTTTCTGTAGCTTCTGTAGCGATTTCTACAAGTGGTTCAAAATCCTTTAACTTTCTCCACATGCAAACTTCATGAGGTATTCTATTAAAAATAGATGTATCCACAGGTCCGTACACGATGGTGCTATCAGGTTGTTTTTCCAAAGTATCGACCAAATATTCTTTAATAATAGCGCTTGCAAATACCAACTGTCTCATGTACCTTGTAATAGGTTCTGTTGCGTAGTTTAAAACGTAGAATTCTTCACGTGACAGTAGAATCTTATTTTCATGTTGAGTCAAGTCTCTAATTCGCACTTGTAGTTGTCCGCGATGTTTAACAATATCGATTTCATTGTCACAATCCAAAAGTCGAATATGTGTTTTCCTTCCACACAAACTGTTAGTTAAATAACATTCTATTAAATGTACATGTTTCAAAAATGACTCCCAAGCATTTTGCGAAAATAAAACCTTTTTTGTTCCATGGTGTAGTATTACTGTAGGGGAATAATCCAATTACTTCATCAATCCAACTGATACACTTTTACTGATGCATGCTGAGATGGGGTAAATGATTCGCAAAAAAACTTCAGTTAAAATGTGAGGAGGAATATTTTCTTCAACTTTCTTCTTCCTCTTTGGTACTACCTTTGATGGGTCTGCATTACTTTCCTCCTCTCTATCTCTTTTACCAAACTTTAAAAATGCAGTTATTTCCTTGATAATTTCTTCTTCACTAGTATTATCACGTTCCAATAACGGTGCTACCTCTGCATCACCTTGTACAACAGATGGAGAACTCATTTTGTAGAAGATGTTACCTATGCGACGATAGACGATCAACTGAAGACCTGCATTGTTGCTCCGCTATTTATAGGTTAGCGACAGTGGTGGTGCCGGTGGTGGTACAACGTTTTACAATACTGTCTTTACAATACAGGTCAACGGTGTGTATGTAACAATTTTATCGTGCAAAATTAAACAATACGCAGATGTATTTGCAGGTACGTTTTCTTGAAATTCCATTTCTATTTTTATATCAACACTAGACGATTTTACAGATTCATTTTGTTTGGAACAATCAATTACAACAATCGGAGCTTTCGATTCAAACTGTACGGGAGATAGTAGAGGTGTATTTGTTTTGCCGTAATATGCATTTTGGAACCTAGCGTACATATCGTATAAAACACTGTACCTTTTTTTATCAAAAGAAATATTAAAGTTGTCGTAGGGAAAGAATTGTGAATTCAGGAACACTTTACAGTTTGTTAATTTACAATGGTCAAATTCACCAGCATTTTCAGTTATTATACTTTTCTTCTTCGTTTGTAATCCAAATATTACATATCTCGCTTTTTCCAAATGAGTAGAAGTTTTTACAGTCCATGTATGCCGTTGTGTTGTAGGTAAAACGGGGTATTCATGAAACTCCCAGCTTTTGAATGGCATTACAATGTCTCGATCGGATTTTAACTTTCTTAATAATGTAATCCTGTGTTCATCATTTAGTCGCACATGTGGTACTCTCCAAACAATCTTGTCTAATGTTAATTTCCAGTCTAAATTGGCATCAGTTGTTCCAGTAGCTGCTTTAATAATATCATTATCGTTTGATGATCTTAATAAAACTAGTTCTTGTTTTACATTTATTATTATTCTTCTGTAGTCTTCAGCAAATCCTAGGAGTAATCTTAAAGGTACGTAGAAATCAAAGTTTCCCGAAGAGTCAGGAGCGATTGTACTTTTGTCAGGTGCAACCCATCCTGCAACAGCTAACAGATTCTTCTCATTTGGTGTTAAAGATGCTAATCCTTTCAATGTACTGGAAATTCCAACCTTTTTTGTTGAATCGACTGTAACTCCTGAAATTTCATATCTAATCTCGTCAAACAAAAATGCCATAGGATTATTTATGAACGGAACAGTGGTTCCAGCAGTACCATCAGTTTTTGTTACTTTTCCTTCAATATATAAATAACTTTCGCATGGAAGAGTATAAATGTCTTGTTGTTGTATAGGAATCCTAATTTCATCGTTATTGTTTAATTTGGACGAAGCGTAAGGGTTGTGCGTGTGATATTCCTTTTCCCATAAGGTCTCGTCGAATGTTGTACCCTGCGCTATATCCAGTATATCCATTGTTAATGACCTTTAATCCAATTTCTTCTAGAAAACGAATGTTGTCACTTGTTAATCCTTCTACAGCTGATGAGCTACTGACCTCTTTGCTGGTTGGCTCTCTCTTTTTAAATGATAACCCCATTGTCTAAGCGGATGATTTTATATGTATTCTTACAGAAATAGCTTCTCCTCTAAAGTCAATAAGGTTTCCGTCTTGATCCACTATGTTCAGCAAGATGTCTGAAATGAAACTGGTGTTTAACGGTAGGTACACAAGGTTTTGAGGCTTTCCTACTATCTTGAAACCCGGTGCAACTGATGGGTAGAATGTGTGTAATATATGACGATTTTCTCCATCTCTGTAGGATCCTTGTATAATGTTACATGTAATGTCTATGCTATTAACTTTGATGATCGTCACAGTTTTATTCCCAGAATGAGTTTTATTAGGTTCTAATACTTTTGTTTCCTTAGAAAACCCCAATAAACTACCAATTGTATGTTCTTGACTAAAATCAATATAATACTTAGAAGTAATTTCGGCTTTCATTGTATTGTTATTGCCTTTTATCGTTATATTTTCTTTTCCCATATGTTTTTGTATAACTTCATTTATATTATCAATTTCATAAGCTCCTGTTGGTAAACTGAATTCTTCCAAAGCTGAATACTTTCCTTTATCATCTTTTGTCTTGTAATAATGTATTTTGTTATTAATTCCTTCACTAACGTTTGGAATAGAGTTATATGTTGTTAAATCCAATAATGCGGCTTCCCATAGTCTTCCTTTTTGCAAACGTATCGCTGGAAACAGAATACTGCGCAAAGTACATGAGTTACCGGTTAATGACACTGTATACGAGGACATCTTAAAGTTGACTAACACTTTTAGCTAAAAAGTCTAAACATAAATGACCGCAAATTGATGTATCATCAGGTTGTTTTCTTGTATGATTGTAAAAAACATTTTCTGCCGCACGAATGTATCGTTGAAGTTCTTTCGGTGGTGGAAGGTCTCCAAAACTGTCGAAATAATAAATGGTTTTAACAAGTTTCTTGTAACACACCCAATGAGTGCCTAATCCTTCACTATTATCCAAATTTACAATACCAGTCTCATTTTTCCACATTTTAACCGGTAATTCATCTTTCATAAATACTCCTCTAAAAAATGGGATTTTCAAACAAGAAGCATATTTAATCAGTTAGTTCTTCATTGGTTAATTCTTTGTTTTTAATTATTAATTGCTCTTTCTTATTTAATACACACGATACGGTCTTAGGTATAATCCTCCTCCCTTTTTTATCATTGACCATATTGTTGGTTTCTTTTTAGCTTTACCACTGGTAGATCGACGTTTTCTTCTGATATTACCTCCTTGTTTCTTAGCGGGGTTTTTCCCACGCCTTCTTCTCTTTCCTCCTCCAAACGTAGTTTTTGCTTTCATTGCTGCTGTTACTGCTAAAGACGCTGCTTTTTCACCAATACTCTCGTCACTAGATTTTACTCTTTGCCAAGCTTTCTCAGCAAGTGCTCTATCTGCTATTGATCTATTTTTAGTATCACCAAATTTGGAATACGCTATATCGTGCTGTTTACAAGCCTGATCGAGCTTATTTATTCCAGGATCTCCTCTAGCAAGACGTTTCTCTAATTTGGTTCCAGGACCACAATATTGATATCCTCCAGGTAAATGTAATTCCACAGGTAATAAATCAATCGCCTTGTTAACTATAGCTCCAACCGGTTTACTTAATAGAGAAAATGCTGTTGATGCTATTCCCCTTCCTCTCTGTAATCTCTCTCGATTATGACTGATGCGTTTAACCCTCGACATGACTATTTATAGCAAAACCTACAATCAGTAGGTGCACTCTATAAATGTTTTACAATGAATGTAATATCAGTTTTGGTTTCTTGTATTATATACTGTTTAAAATCCATTTATTATATAGAAATGGATTTATTAATTAAATGTAGACATATTAAATAGAAGTAGTAAAAATTGAAATAAGTTGTAATTGAAGATGTTCCAGATGTTTCTCCGCTGGTGATGGTTTCGTTGTCTTCGGTAAAATGAATAAACTTTAAATAGTTGTCATGTTTCCTTAGAAACTTGCCACTTAATTGTTGGTAATTGAATAACACATCCCAGTCTAGTTTATCTTTAAAATTGTCAATGTAATTCTCAGAGAGATTTTGATATTTACTTATTACTTCCCAACAGTTATTAAAATTTGATGTCATCTCTACAAGGAAGTCTTCTGAAAACTGCTGTCTTTGTAAAATATGGATCCAGTTAACTCTGTGAAAATAAATTCTTAACATAGTCATTGTAAAGAGGTAATGTATGGAAAGTTGTTCCCAATCCATATATCTATCAAACCGTTGAACAAAACCATCTGTCAACACTCCTTGGGGAAATCTCGGCTCTTGAGATATTAAACTCCACGCAGTAATATTGGATTCCATCATCCTCTCTGTATCGTCTCTCGAATATGACTGATGCTTTATCCCTTATCATGGGGGTATTTCAAATTATTTTTTCTCTTATGTAATCTTCATTGTTTTCTGTTGGTTCATTAATCACATTCACTTTATCCCCTTTCCTAATGTCTTGACTTTAGAAGGCTCAGACGGTTTATCTCGTTGATTAAGTTTCTCTGGATTGTGTATATTTTTCCAGTCTAAATAATTGTGACTGTCAATATCTGAAGCTGCATCTCTTCCTGAAGCCCGATGGATATAATGGAATAGAGCTGCACCAAACCTTTCCAAATGTTTTTTATATTCCGTAGTCCATTTCTTGTGTACAATATCAAACATTTTCTTATTTACAGCGTCTCCATCCTGCTCACAATCACCTACATTTGATAATTTTAATTTTTTTACATCATAGCTTGTGTCAGTTTCATTCCTTTTGTAAATCGTTAACAATTTTAGAGTAGCGAAATTTACTGCTTCCCCATCATAAACGGGATGTTGTATATTGCTTAAACTTTTACCGGAAAACCCCTTAATGATCTTCGTGTACAGTTGGGGTTCTTTTATCCATGTATTTTACCGTAACCGCATCAGAAGACAAAAGCGGATCACCAACATTTTGAATTACTTTTCCTTCAAAATTATAGTTGCCATCAGGTGTTAACGGAAACCCAGGTCTTTTTTCACTATATTCAGATTTTACTCCAAACTCGGAATACCGTCCAAACTTGTCCACACTCATGATGTAACTGAATCGCTATCGTTTAGGTTCTTATTATATATGTACGTCTACTGAACAATTATTCCTTGTTTTCGCAGTTCATCAACCAAAGCTACCCATTCGTTTTCTAAACCAGTGTGCCCGGCTTCCATAGCTTCATGTAATAACCTCATTCGATCAACTAGCTTATTTATATCGTTGTAATATATTATATTAGTTTTATACAAATTTTTCAATAATCCCCTTCCAGATGTGGTAGGATCAGTTGTTTTTCTCTTTTTATGCAAAACATTTAACTCAGCAGAAGATAAAGCTCTTCTTTTAATTTGAGCTTTTTTTGATTTCGAGGGGAAAAGACTAGATATAATACTTGTATATTTTATTGACCGATTTCTATGAATAGGTAGGTCTTTGGAATATTTCTTTCTATGTGCATTTGTATACTCTAATATATTTTTAAACAATTGTAAATCCCTTTTAGTATATTTACCAGGATTATTTTTAAAGATAAGTTCAAACAAACCTTTTGTACCTTTATATTTCTTATCTCCAATAACTATATCATCATTTTCGTTTATATCTTACTTGCTATCTCCAATCATTAATCCTTTATCCTCTATTCTAGCTCCATAGGTATGAAAATTTCGATTAGCATGTGCGGCGTGTAACATTTTTAACGTATATGTTCTTCCAAGAGTTCCTTTAAACATGATATCCGTTCCTAATTTGCTTAAGTTGCATGGGTTAATATCCTCTTCTTCTGCTCTTGTATCTTCTACACTTGTATCTTCTGTACTTGTATCTTCTGAAATGTCCTTTTCCTTTAAATCCTCTATATCTCCGCTTTCTTCATACTCGTCGCTTTCTTCAGATGTTTGTAACTGGCCAAAACTTTCATCATTCTGAAATTCTTCTTCATATTTGGAAATTGGTAGCATTTTGTCTCCTTCGAAGCGAATTGAAGGTTTTTCCATATTTTGTGCTAATCGCTTTAAAGGTTCAGAAACAGGTTTGAATGTTGTTTCTAAAAATTGCTCTCTTTCATTTATACCTGATTTTAAAGCTCGGTTTTTTTGTCTAATAGAATCACTAAGTGATTTTATTTCCTTTAATAGCTTTTCCTGGTTAACCATCTTCACACCTTGACGACTTGTACAGTAATACCGCTAATCAGTGTACTAAAACAAATTTATCAAAACCTATTCTATCACGACCATCTTTTATAGCTTGATCTTTCATAATAACCAAAAATCCATACTTTTCCGCCCATGCTTTTTCCCAAAGCTCTTTAAACTTTTCAAATGGCATATCCGCATTCACATGATCGTTATATATATGTTTTAGGTTAGTATCATCTTGTTTGAATACAATTAGAATATTTGCATTATCTCTGATAAGTTGTTTTGGGATTTTGCTATAAGTTTGTCCTATATATATGCTGTCGATGTTATTATGTCTTCCCATGGCAAAGTAGTTTCTAATAGTATCCTGATTTTCACAAGATACATCGTCAAATATAAATACAGAATACGGTTTCGCTTCGTTTGGTTGCATAATGCTATCACTAGCGTTAAATTTGTAAAAATTAACATCAGACACATCAGATAGGATTTTATTCAGCAATTGATACTTTGGTTGTTGTAGAGACTTTGAAAAAATATATAGGTTATTAAACCTTAATCCCTGCGGATTAGTGATCAAATTAAAGACAACATTGGTCTTTCCGCAGTTTGAGGGGCCACTTACTATACATCGAACAGTGTTTGGAAGTAAACTACCGTGTTTACCATTGTTGATTTTAACGTTATCCACAGTTAAATCATCTATGCTATTAATATTGAATCGATCTTTATGGTGAATAATCTCCATCCTGCTCAAAGGTTAACGATGAAATGAGTTGCTTGCATTAAACCAAGTCCTTTATAGGTATCCATGAATCCTCAGTTTTGTTAAACCCTAACCACCGCACTTTAACTGCGTCCTTTTTTCTTTGTAACACTTTTTCAACAAGATATACATCACCTACTGTTGACTTTAACATTTCATGTCCATAAAAAGCACCTTCCAACAAATCTCCTTTGTTATCTTTTAAGATATACGTTTCAGGTACAGTCGGTTGCACTTTATACACTGTAAAAACTTCATTCGTCCAATTGGGAAGGTATTTCTTGGTAAACACTCCCTTATATTTACTAATCCGTACTTTATCACTTGCATTAAATTTTCTTGGCTGCATTTTTTCTACTTTAGGCTTTGTATTTTTCTTTATGCGTGTTAATACATCTTTTGCATTTCTTCTATTTACTTTGTTAGGTTTCATACCGATAGTTCTATGAAACCTGTTGTTATAATCATTTATTAATTGTGGTAAAACATCATACCATACGTAAGAACCTCTTTTTGAAAATTGTTTATACAGTGCTCCTTTTAAGGTTCTATTGAATCTTTCTACAATAGCTGCTTTTTTCTCTGAATTTGTAGAATAATGATTTATTTTATATTTATTCATTAACTGTGCAAAGTTTGTATTAAAGTATTCTGTTCCATCATCAGTTTGTAAATGAATAATTTTGTTTTTATCTCTTTTTATGGCTATTTCCATGGCTTCTGTTACGCTTTTACCAGTCTTGTCCTTTAGAGGCAAAGCGTCTGCAACTTTTGTAAAACAATTAATAATTGTGAGTATATATTTAAATCCTTTGTTTATTCTGCTATGCGGTCGCATTTCAATTAAATCCGCTTGATATAGATCATTTATCCCTTTTATAACAGTATTTCTTCTTGGAAACTTTATTCTTGCAGGTTTGTGTAGTTCATTAATAATCTTCTCCTTCAGGTCTGACATGATGGTTTCACGAAGGCAGCTGATATGGTATTAAATATTCTTTTGTATAAATCTGCTTATATATACATATAGTTCAAGGTCATTCAAAACTTGTGTAAAAAAAGGGGAAACACAGCTTAACATTGCTGTGTTTCCCCTTTTTTTACGGAAAGGAAAAGGATAGAGGATCTAGGACGATGAAAGGGTTATTAGTCAATAGGGTTGAGGGAATAGTGACCGAATGGTAAAGTGTGGATGTTGTCTGGAAGGGTTTGTCTTTTGTCGTCATTACAGGATAGCGCCTTTTTAACTTCAGTCACGCTGTACAGCTGATGGTTAAAACTTCTGATGGTGTTGAATTTAGCTGTAATGATGTTATCCTCAAATAAGCATTGCTTGTAGTGTTCAAAATGCACTTTCTTCTTTAAATATAAACTCTTTACACCTTTAGCTTTCTTAATATAGCTATTCTTCTTTTCTTCTTCTTCTTCTTTTTCATTATAGAGTTTCAAAGAATATAGTTTAGACATCAGTGCAACAATCTCTTCAAGTAGAACACCATTAGCCTCATCCTTGAATTTGCCTAGTACTTTTTTGTGTCTGTCATTGTCGTAGTTTGGATGATCTTTTGGATAATCGGAGAAATCAAAGTCGTTCTTGTAAATAAATGTACGTAAATCTTTATACATGTCCAATGTTACTATGCGATATATAAAAGCGTCAGTGTCCATATATGTAATAGATATATTTTCTCTTCCGTAGAACGCCACCATTTTGTTGTAGTGAAAATCGTACATGTGTGTTTTTGAGATGTCCAAGATTGACATGCCTATATACAAAGGACGATCCATCTTCACACTCGTCTTCTTCATGGACACTGCTACAAGTTTTTCATTAATAATTATCGATGTTCCAAAATTTGGCTGTTGTACTAGTTTCTGTAATTTTTTTGCGTCGGTAACAAGTTTAACATTTTTATGTCTTCTTTTGTTTTCCAATGTTTTTCCAAATATCGCATTATTCATTAATTTAAAGAAACCTTTTTGAAAGTCTGATGTAGCTGCTGCTCTTCTGATGGTATTTGAATCAATGTAGGGTTTCAACCAGCATGATTGAGAAAATTCCAAAACTCTATTAACTTTTGTTAAACGTAGTCCTAATTCGATAGCTTGTTGAACCACCCAAAAGTGAGCCACGTAGCGTTGTTTATTATTTAATGTCATCATTAATTTGGGGTGTTTTCCAATTGGTGAAATTTCTGTTTTAGCAAGAAGTGGTAGGTCATAATGAAGATCATGTAAATTTTCTGGGTATTCAAAATCGCAATCCAAAATATATCCAGTGTCACCATGTTTCGGAATTTGTAAAATATCGCCAATAGAGTCGGGATTAATCCATTTAAAGTTATCAAAAGGAAGTGGGTTTGACATTGCCCAACCGTACAGGTTATTTGCATCGAAATATCCTAAATAGGTTGACGGTTTGGTTTCATCATAATCGGGTAGGTATTTGTTGTTGGCTTTGACATGTCTGGTAACACTTTGGGTCAATCCGCCTCTTACTCCAGCTTCAACCATTAAAACCATGTCAATGTCTGTTAAAAGTTGGAGTTTGCATTTTGTTTCTTTTAACATGGCTTGCCAAGCTAATCCTGGTGAAGTATACGAATGTAGAGGGTCCAAACCGTATGCAGCAAAACAAGTGTTTCGGAATTCTTCCATTACATCACAAAGAAGAGTTACATCTAGTTTGACATAAAAGTCCGAGTAATCTCCTAAGGTCTTCATATCTAACTCGTTCCATACTCGACGTGCGTGTTGATAGTCCTCAAGTGATATTTCCGAATCATTAAGTTTGTTTTTGAAGTTTTCTGGTGGAGGTAGTGATGTTTCATCAAATCTATGCAGTCCATCGATGTAATCATAGGGGAAGACTCCTTTTCGAAGAACCAAATCCATTTTACTATTGGGTACAATTTTGCTTGTTTCTATCAAATCTGTTCTTCTTAGATTTTCAGATAATTTCATGAGGCTTGAAGGCATAAATCTAAATGAATCAACAAACCTTAATTTAATTTTACCCACCTTTTTTGAAAAGCTTATAAATTTTTCCATTGTAGTAGCCAAAACGTCTATTGCTCCATTATCTCTTCCTAGTTCGGGGATTATGAAGTGCGAATCATAACCACTCAGATTGTGCAGAACTACGGGGATGAAATATGGTAGTTTGTAGTTCAAGTTGCAAGCGTTACAGGCTGCACCTCTATACGCTCCCGTAAGATGATCGTGGTCACGAACTTTAACGTTATCCAGTGTAAAGGTGTTATTACACAAATAACACGTTGTTGAATAATAATGTTGAAGCTCTTCTTCTTCCATAGGTGACATGGGTACCTTTGTTCCATACAGTTCTTCTACCTTTGCAGCTATTTCATACAGATCATCGACAAAGTATTTGGCTGCTTCTTCACCGCGATAAATCTTTGGAGAAGATGATAGTCCATATTTTTGAAGATGGTCTTCAGTCAACGTGGATTTAATTAGTATGCAATAACTGTTTGGTGAATGAAGTTGGTATTTGCTTCTTCTTGTAACGTCCTCTTCTTGTTGTTCAAGTGGATGTAAAGAAGACTCGAAATCAGCGTAAACAGCAACAGGTACACGGTATTGTTGTATTATTTTGTCAAATTTTATCTGCGCTCTGCTGGAATGTGGCAATTTAATTATAACCTCATAGTTTCCATTACATAACCTTTGATGTTCTACTAACCATTCTGAACCTCCCCTTCTTAATGGTTTGCCTACATGACAAAAACATCTTTTACAAATGGTTTTCTCTCCGTGTTTTTTTGATATTTGTTTAGATACAAGAGCTGCAAAGTTTTTTATGTAGACATAGTGGGATAAATAGTGATCAATAGCAAATCCGTATGATCTCTGCGCTCAATAGGTGTTATGCGCAAGGGGTACGCATTGTTTGACGAATCTAAGCCGAAAATGTTGACAGAAGCTGAAGGATTTTGCTTTTCAAATTTTGATATATCAGTAATTGCAACAGGGTAATTCATTCCCTGGAAATTATACTTATGTTGTATTTCTTCATATTTGTGACTTGGTCTTATCGGATTGTCTGTTACATATTTGACCAACATGGCATATTTAAAACATTCAGTATCTTGATTTTGTACGTTGACGCAGGAAAAGGTATTTCTAATATTTGTTGGTAGAGGGATGTAGCTACTTCCTCGAATTCCATAGCCGTGTTTGTGTACTCTTAAGTCTAGCCCTGTGATGCTTAACAAACTCCATCCAGAGCCTCTTCCTTCATGTTCTTGTATTTCTGTCTTGAGCTCTTCAAAACATTCAGATACGATTGAATCAATATCTGACGAAAACATAATGGTACGGTTTTTTGTTAAAAACCCTCTCGGTGAAGTTTCATTTTGAATGTTTGTAAATAAAGCATCCATTAATAGTCCAAATTTAATAAAATTTAATCTTTTTAATTCATTTTGCAAAGTGTTGCTTACCAATCCTTTTGCGTTATTTAAAAATTCTTCGAGTTGTAATTTTGCATTATCAATTTTGAAGTGGGTTACTACATTACCCGGAAGTGCTCGGGCATGTAGTTCTACATTTACTGCTGTTGATGCTGAAGGACGGTGAAGTGTTGACAGAGCATGCGTAGAAGTCGATGCAGTTGATGATGTTGAAGGACGATGAAGTGTAGACATAGCAGGCGTAGAAGTCGATGCAGATGACGATGTTGAAGGACGGTGAAGTGTAGACAGAGCAGAGGTAGAAGTCGATGTTGATGGTGCATATTGAATAACACTTGGTCTGGAATGTTGGTGTTGAGCTAACATTCGATCTATTTCTTTCAATTCTTCTTCTTCATATTCTTCATCTTGGTTGTTGTTATGTTTTAGTTCTTTATGAATCATTAAAAGAAATTCATCCTTAAATGAAGACTTACAAATATCGCAGTGATGCATAATGTTGGTGCGTTCTCCGCAAGGGTCAACGCAATAATGAAAAACACTGCAAATGCCCCTCTATTTATACCCTAGCAAAAGTGGTGGGGGGTACGTATTACGTTAAGTTTACTATTTTTTACATTTTATATTTACTATTGTAGCTGGAGGCTACAAAGTTCTGTATTTAGGTCAAGGTCATTGGACATATTTGCCAAAACGGGGAATAGAGCAGTAAATGATTTCATTTTAAACCATAAACTGATCTATTCCCCGCTCTGTATTTAACAATTTTCTTTAACAGGAACATTTAATAGATTTTAAACTCGGATATGAAGTCGGATTGTACACATTGCATCTCGATCAACTAAAAATTTCATAAAACAATAGGGATCTTCAGTTGTAGATTCATCTTTAACATATTCGATGGTCAACATTGCCGAACGAAGATCTTGTGGAATTACGTCGACTTTTATTAGCCGCCTTTCGATTTCAAACCGTTTTGTTATTGATGTAAGTTTTATCACATCATCGATATCGAGGAGGGGAAAGCTGAAACAAACGGAGTTTGCTGGTGGGTTCATCATGGCGATATGATAAATATACACTGTTGCATCGACATTAAATAGACGTTCCCCCACCATTAAATGTATAAGTTACCCCCACTTTTTCAAAAAAGTAAAAGCTAGGATGATTAAGTCCTGTAAGTAGGTCAAGGTCGTTTTAACTTATTACCAGAACGGGGAATAGAGCAGTAAGCGATTCTAACTTTGACCGCAAACTGATCTATTCCCCGTTCTGTATTCCCCCGTTCAGTATTTCCAAAACATCTTTAGTCAATTTCGAATGTTAGAAGGTCTTCAGGAAAATCTTGTTGAAGTGATGCACCTTCTAACAACGTTTCTACTGATCTATTCCCCGTTCTGTATTCCCCCGTTCAGTATTTCCAAAACATCTTTAGTCAATTTCGAATGTTAGAAGGTCTTCAGGAAGATCATGTTGAAGTGATGCACCTTCTAACAACGTTTCTAACACATTAATGTATTTTATCGCCTGTATCAAAATGGCTTGCCTTGAACTTTTTGTATCCATAAACGGTAAAGCTGGTTCGATGTCTTGTTCGGGAAAAAGTCGCTAACTTAACGTGTAGTGTAATAAAGACACAAGACAAACCCCTATTGCAATAATCGGTAAATTTCTCTCTTCAAAAGGATTGGTGATGATCTCTAGCCTATGTGACCCTAGTTTTATTGTAGGAAATAAATATATCTTCCAATATCTTACCAAACAAAAATTTTCTAAGTCCCGAAGTGGGTCAAGGTCATCTGAACATGTTGCCAAAACGGGGAATAGAGCAGTAAGTGATTCTCACTTGGACCATAAACTGCTCTATTCCCCACTCTGTATTAGGAGAAGAGGACTAGTTTAAAGCTCGCAATTATAGGCAATAAACCTGATAACGGAACACTAACCTCTCCCCCGAAGAATTATTCACCCAACAAACAAACGATATGGTCAGTTAACAACAGTCGCGCACTCTGAAACCGCAAGAACGTTCATCACTGTCTAGGCGTCAGAGTACTACGAACCGAAGTACAATAATACCTGACCAAGGTCCCCTTAAGTTTATTTCCCCGAAGATGTATCCCCCCAAGATAAGCAAAATGGTCAGTTAACAACAGTCGCGCACTCTGAAACCGCAAGGACGTTTATCACTGTGTAGGCGTCAGAGTTTTGCGAACCGAAGTACAATAATACCTGACCAAGGTCCCCTTAAGTTTATTTCCCCGAAGATGTATCCCCCAAGATAAGCAATATGGCCAGTTTACAACAGTCGCGTACTCTGAAACCGCAAGGACGTTCATCACTGTGTAGGCGCCAGAGTACTATGAACCGAAGTACAATAATCACCTGACCAAGATCCCCTTAAATTTTACAGATATTTAAACAAGATTCCCTTAAATTTTACAAATATTTAACCAAGATCCCTTTAGATTTAACCAAGATAAGCAAACTAACTGAATCTGTTTCTCGTGAGTGAGGGCTAAGATAGGTAAAAAAAGTCATCCGGTTTTCATGCCGTAATGACTCAAGGTCGGTTTTCGTGCCGTACCTTTTTGTAAGGGGTTAGGAAAGGTGTTTATTTGAGAAACATAATCCCCCCTGAGATATTTAAAGACATAAGGTCGGTTTTCGTGCCATACCTTTTTGAATGGGAGCGTGAAAGAAAAGTACATATTTCATTAGTAAATAAAAACACTTCAAAGACACTTTAAAACCAACACCAAACTAACTACAGTTAAACTAACTACATTTACTAGCAGCAAACTACAAGCGTTATTCTAACATGCTTAATAATAAACAGACATGCCTTAAGCTAAGGTAGCATCTCTAATATACAGTGGTACCAACTCTATACTAGAGATACTATTGCGGACAGCGCAGGCAAACAGCTAGCTAGGCTGTCGGCCTGCGACTGCGAACCCTCTGCGGGCTGCTCCCGCTTTTATAGGAATATATCATGGGGGGGGGGTGTTTTGTTGTAAGAAATAAATACATCTTCCAATATCTTACCAAACAAAGATTTTCTAAGTCCCGAAGTGGGTCAAGGTCATCTGAACATGTTGCCAAAACGGGGAATAGAGCAGTAAGTGATTCCCACTTGGACCACAAACTGCTCTATTCCCCGCTCTGTATTAGGGAAGTGAATTTTGAAGAAAGGTCACAGTTATAGGCAATAAACCTGATAACAGAACCTTTTATTAATTTATCCAAACAAAAGGAAGTTACAAATGGTTTGCAGGGAGTATTTTCAAAAGTTTCTCGAGGGTAAGATGGGTAATGTCAATCGGTTTTCGTGCCATATTGACAAAGGTCGGTTTTCGTGCCATACCTTTTTGTAAGGGGTTAGGAAAAGGATGAGAAACATACTGATCAGTTAAAGTTAATTTTACAAAGACCAACCAAGGTCGGTTTTACAAAGGTCAACAGCATCCTGAAACCCAGTCGGACGTTGGTCAGTAACGGGCGCCAGGCAACTGTGAACCAAAGTTTTGACCAAGGTTAGTTATAGCGTGTAAGAAAAGGACATACCAACCAAGGTCGGTTTTACAAAGGTCTACAACATCCTGAAACCCAGTCGGACGTTGGTCAGTAACGGGCGCCAGGCAACTGCAAACCAAAGTTTTGACCAAGATCAGTTTTAAAGCGTGAAAGAAAAGTACATATTTCATTAGTAAATAAAAACACTTCAAAGACACTTTAAAACCAACACCAAACTAACTACAGTTAAACTAACTACATTTACTAGCAGCAAACTACAAGCGTTATTTTAACATGCTTAATAATAAACAGACATGCCTTAAGCTAAGGTAGCATCTCTAATATACAGTGGTACCAACTCTATACTAGAGATACTATTGCGGACAGCGCGGGCAAACAGCTAGCTAGGCTGTCGGCCTGCGACTGCGAACCCTCTGCGGGCTGCTCCCGCTTTTATAGGAATATATCATGGGGGGGGGGCAAGGACTTCGACAGTAGTTTGTTCCAACACTGTATCGCATACTCTGAATTGCTCCAAGTCCGGTAACTGGGTCAAGGACACGTTAAAATATTTTGTAAAATAGCAAAGGTGTTACCTTTGCCATTTTACTTTGGAAGCAAGCTGTACTACGTTTAAACAAGGGAGACTATTATCCGTTTTACATAAAACTCCTTGCACGATCTTTTGATAAAATGGAAAAGATTAATTCCGGAGGGCGATTCCCATTCCACCAAAATACAATGCATATCATTTCTATGCAACGGTCTCAGCTCTATCTTTACTTTTAATTTAATGCCTCGGAACTCATAAGTAAGGATGGACAGAAAGGCTTCTGAAATAGCAAGCTCGGAAGGAACAAGCCAAGTGTTTACACCTACAGCTTCCATAGCGATATGATGATTTTTACCACGCTGTTGCAGTATATAATACATTTCCCCCTCCAGTTTTTATTTTTAATACAACATTTTTGTGTCAATCTTGTCCGCATGAAATATCTCTAAGTCCACATTTCTTCCAATATTTGATCAAACGACGGTTTTTCTAAGTCCCGTCAGTAGGTCAAGGTCATCTGACATAATGCCAAAGCGGGGAATAGAGCATAACATACTGCTCTATTCCCCGCTCTGTATTGGGGAAGGGGACAAAAGACAACAAACAAGACTCTGATTTTAAACAAGCGACCGATGTTATATTTCACAAACGTTTCTCATGGGTGAGATAGGTGGTGTCAACCGGTTTGCATGGCCGTATTGATCTTATTGACAAGGCCGGTTTTCAGGGCCGAACCTTATTGTCAGGGGGTTAGGAAAAGGATGAGAAACAAGATACATTACTTTGAAAATAAAGACTTTACCAGCAACTATGTAAAAGAAACAAATTAATCAGTTAACGTTATTTTTACAAAAACAGCCGAGGTCGGTTTTGCAAAGGTCAACAGTATCACTGAAACCCGGTGGGACGTAGACCCAAACACCCGGCGTCAGGCTGCTGCGAACCCAAGTTTTGACCAAGGTTGTTGAGGGACCTGTAGGGCCGGGAGTACATATGTTATTAGTAAATAAAACACTTCAAACCAATACCAAACACTAACATATATATTAGACTAACTACATTACCTAGCAGCAAACTACAAGCGTTATCTAATATGCTTAAACAAACTAACTAAACATGCAAGGGCGCGGATCTCTTAATTGCGCGTCGTTCCCAACGCACACTTAACAGACCTACGCTGCAGCAGGCACTGCAACCCAGTGGGACGTTCATCGCAACGGGCGGCAGGCTACTGCGAAGAGACGCTCGAAATCTCGGGTTATATAGACGGAGAATGGGAAATCGGGATATTAAGGGGAAAGCGGGATAAGGGATAACCCTGCTTCGTTGCGGGATTTTATCCCGCACTTCCAAGAACATTTTTCCCTCGACCTTGACCTTGACCTTGAACATGACCCAAAAGGGGGGGGCTCGAGGTCGGGGGGGGGGCTCGAGGTCGGGGGGGGCTCATGCTTGGGGAAGGGGGGGCTCATGCTTGGGGAAGGGGGGGGGATTGACGTAACCGGTTCTAAACCAGTCCTCAGCTTTCTACCCATGTATGGATAGGGCAAGGTTTCACTTTACGACCTGCTTCACTCTGTCTGCCACCTCATTCCAGCTTTGGTTTGCAACCAGTACACACGTGCTCTATCCAACTCTATCTTATCCATTTTCTCTTCCATCCTATTTACACCATGTCTTCTCCTCTGACTCCCGAAAAACTCCAGCACTTAAAGGAATCTTTGTAGAGGTCGACGGAAAGAAGGAGCGGGTTTAAGAGACCTTCAACTTTGAAGTCTCTCAAACGGAATCTCCGTGGCCATCCGCTGTATTTTGAACAACGACCCTCGACTCAGCCTCGGCCTTCTACATCGGCTCAGCTTCGGCCTTCTACATCGGCGGCTCAACCTTCGTCTCCAACACCGACTGTCGATGAGGTGATGCAAAGGACAAGGGTGATTGGGCTGAACGACTTGGTGACGCCGTTTGAAGTCTCCAAGGTCGAGTTTCGAAATCTGAAGCGGATGACGGAGTATAAATATGTGGCAACCAATGGGGACCACGTGTTCCTGTTTCAACACACCATCCACTACATCGAGGTGCGTCTGCCGCAGTCTCTCCCACCGCCACCTCCTCTGATACCTGATACACAGGAGTTATTCTTAACCAGAAAAGATGGGAGGGTAAAGTGGGTTTTGAAGAATAAAGTTTGAACTGATCCTTATCCCGACCATCCCTATCCCGACCAACCTTCAGCACGCAAACGGTCCTTTTCAGGACCACCCTAAGCATTTCAAGTTAGGGACTTGGCCTGTACAAAGGCAGGAGATTTTGTTTGTGCAGCCCACTTTGTGAAAATTTCGAAGTCCCAAAGTCCTTGAACTTGACCTTGACCTTGAACATGACCCATGTTGGGGGGGGGTACAAAGTTTTTCCAAAGTATGTCATGTGGGTACTCAAATTACGCGAATTGATCAGACGAACAAGGAGGTGCAAACAGAATTTTGATCCGGCCAAGGGTATAGTAGCAGAAGTGAAAAAACTACAAAGTTTGTCCAAAGTATGTCATGTGGGTACTCAAATTACGCGAATTGATCAGACGAACAAGATGGTGCAAACAGAATTCAGATCCGACCAACGGTATAGCAGAAATATCGAAAAAACAATGTTTTCAAGGTTACATACTAATAGCTTCTTTATTATTGGGTTAAAGTATAGTGAGTGGGTACTCAAATTACGCGGGTTAATCAGACGAACAAGATGGTGCAAACAGATTTCAGATTTGACCAACGGTATAGCAGAAATAGCGAAAAAACCAATGTTTTCAAGGTTACATACTAATAACTTCTTTATTATTGGGTTAAAGTATAGTGAGTGGGTACTCAAATTACGCGGGTTAATCAGACGAACAAGATGGTGCGAATAGAATTCAGATCGGACTGAGAGTAGGGAAGAAATAGCGCGAAAACAACACTTTCAAGGCCTGACATAAATAAATACTTTGTTTATGGATTAAACTACGACAAGTTATTTTTAGTTTAAAGTATACCGAGGTAACGTTGTGGTGCGGGTAGGTCAGGTGGGTATCATACACGCTAGCGCTATATCATTATACTTTCAGCTCTTGCAGGATTAACATCTACCTATAGAGTTTGTGTTATTCTAAAGATGTCACAGTTTTACAGAAATATGACGAAGGTGTCCTTCAACAGTCCGCCTGCCACCACCTTCTACTTCTCCGACTGTGAAGATAGAAGGTCTACGCTGTTAGTGGATTGTGAGCGATTTCGCCGTAGAATACTCCAGGCTGAAACATTCTTAGCAAGTTGTCTGCTACGCAAGATGCATCATATGAGTATATGCAATAAATTAGATCACAGTGACTGTTATGATTGCGTAAAAACAGTGTCGAGCAAGAATTGTTAATGTTTTCAGTTACGGAGCTCCGATCCTCACAGAGTCAGAGCTAGACCCTAACTAATGCATGTCCCGTAGTTATTGTGCGATGTGAAAACTTGGTGGGGGAAACTGGTGTGGTGGGGGGTAAAGGCGAGTGTCTATCCTACATGCTTGTATCACTTCAGTATACCTGCGGCTCTTGCATAGTTCACATGGATTCGCAAATACAAGGCACTACTGTTTCTTCCACATGTTCTTCTTTTAATATTGAGCAAGCTGACAATACAAATGATGAAATACAAGTACATGAAGTTTCTAGCACAATATCTTCTGATGCAGAAGCAATAATGGCATCCCTAATAGGGTTTGACTAATGATGGTGGATGTAGTAGCAACCATCTGCCTCGCACCAGCTGCCACCTGCCGCCTGCCATCTGCCGTCCGCCATCTGCTCCGCCCCACCACACTTTTACCCCCACCATTTTGTTTGATACCAAAACGCTAGCTAGCGAATAGTCAGTACACCTCCGGCTCTTGACCAGTGTACATCGAGCTCTCTGTTGAAATGTCCATCAAAATTAGGTGTATTCATTATGACTCTATTCATTTGGCGACTTTCCAAGACCTCGAGGTTTTTAATGAAGAGTTAAGACTTCTCATTGCGTCCGGTTACGATTTATCTTTGGAACTTTACGCATCAAAAAACAACATGGACTCTGCGCAGGAATCGAAGTATCTACCGTCTTTCATCAGAAAGCGAAGTGATGGCCGCAACTCGTCCGGATCAACAACATCGATGACAACGAACAACGGGGAACTATTGTAAACATGAATTATAGTAAATAAAATAAATTAATATTTGTAATATTGAATTATTATTGTAAATAAAATAAAGTAATATTTGTAATAGTACTACCTCGCACTCGTATCATTCGATTGCTTCATTCGATTGTTTCATTCGATATTTATTATCGATTAACTATCGAATCACAATCGAATGATACGAGTGCGAGGTAGATTTTTTTTTAAAAACTTCACCGTGACCTTGAACTTTGAACTTTACCTCATTACGTCACAAAACCGCCTACGTCACTGGCTCAGCCTCAGATGACGTCTTTCATGACGCAGCGCTTCCGGTCACGTGACCGGAAGCTGTCAATCAAGTGAGCCAGAAGTCCCCTTTCCCTACTACTCACGTGGCCCTGAGCCAGCTGTGTTGAGCAAGCTTGAGCCGTCGGTCATCATACATGTAGTTATAGCTTGAATACAGTATGGGAACTAAATATACAGCATCTTGTATTTTTAGTCTACCGAGTCAAGTACCAATTACAGCATCTGAATTCGACAATGTTAGACGTAAATATAATTATAAATCTAAGAAACGGAAAACAATTTATAACTTAAAAAATGTCTTCAAATAATGATTGTGGTCTATAACAGTACTATCATGCATGCATACCCACTCACTCTTATTAATATTCAACCTACGACAACAATAATTTTCATTGAAACATAGGAAGTTGTTCATGTAATAAGAATCCTTTCTTTCCCTTAACATACTTTCTCACAAATCTTAACAAGCTTTTATTACATTTCATTGGTATCTTTGTTACTGCGAGTGCTAAAGGTTTAATAAATAGTCTTTTTGAAAGTATTTTTGTAATAAATAAAAAAACTTTAAGTTTACTAAGCTAATAATTAAACTAATATTTTTCAATCGAGTTATTAAAAACAACTGATTATGCAACATCTTGTTGTTGTTGCTAGGTGGAGCAGTTCTCCCTGTCCCATGTCGACAACCCAGCTTCTCTCTCCGTCGCAGGAATCTTCACACTCAACATGAGCCTCATTACCAAGGTAATTCTACTTTATAAATCCTATTTTAAACGTAATATTTCTTTTGCAGGATTAAGTGTCAAAATTTCAATTTCCTTTTGTGGACCTAGTTTCGAACTAAACACTGTTCACCATCAGTTACTCTCTAGCTGTCAACAATAAACATAGCTTTTACAACACAAGCGGTAGTTATATGTGAGTGGGTCAAGTACTGGTCTACCACTCAAAAGACCCGGGTTCAATTCCCGGTGAAATCCAAATGACTTTCGAAACTCAGACTGCCACCGTGCTTCGGAAGGCACGTTAAACCGTTGGTCCCGGCCACACAAGTAGTCGTCAGGCCATATCAGAGGCACTAGTGCGACCTGAAAACTTTGTCAAAAGACCTTGGCCAGAAGGTTACACGAACATTACTTAACTTTTATTACGAATTCGTGGTACTCCTAAAGTTTTAAACTAAACAAGGATTTATTTATTACACTCACAAAAGCACTCAGTTGATACAAAAACGCTGTACACCACTTCCACGTATTCACTGGGGTGGCAGTCGAGTATGCAAATGGCTAGATCCGCTCGTAGTGCCATACATACATTTACTCTACAATTAAACCTTTAATTTGTATCCATACCTTTTATATCATTTCAATGAAAGTGTTTAAGGATTCCAATATAATTTAAGAGTAAAAACATTTACTATGACGCTTGTACATTCTTTTATTCAGAATAATAATTACAAATTAAATAATTATTGATTTCTTTATCTTATTCATTTGTTTTTTTCAGGTTGTTGGGTTTTCTCTGACTTATTTCATCGTGCTCCTCCAGTTAAACGCTACTTAATCAGTAGACATGAGAACTATTTGAAGTTAAAAAGTCGTGTGTTTTAGGAAATAAAATGTGGTATATGTATTTTATTTTTACTTGATTTAAATTTAACATTCACTAGAATGATTGAAAACGGTGTTGTAGCTTAGAGTCGAAGATAAATGTCCAGTGTTAGCAAGTTTGTTAGTTATAATAGGAAATCCCCCACAGTAAGTAAAGCAAATTTTCACTACACTACTATGAGTTCAGCTAATTTCGTTATGTGTTTACAACCTGCAAAACATCATATTTTCAACAGCTGTCTATTGTTTACTACCGAAAGTAACATTGTTTACAACCGAACATTTTCCACTGTCAACAACTTAATAACCTAAACACATTCTTGCTATCGTTTCACCAACTGAAATGGAAGTGCCTGTTCCCTCGTCATTGAAAAGAAGAGCGGAGGAAGTGATTCATGATCTTCCTCCTAAAAAATCAAAGGAGAGATATAATGTAGAGTAGAATTTTTGTTCGTGGCTGGAGACGGAAAATGTAGAACGTGGTGATCATCAAACAACAACAATATTTTGAATGTAATGAATAAAATTCCCAATAAAGGAATATCTATTTCTAATAACAAAAACTGTACAATTAATGTGAATTTTCAATTAAAATAGTAGACCTGGTTTTAAAACATGTTTCTAATTTAATAAACAGTTAACATTCCAACAATGAGTTATTATTCCGTAGTGTAGTGAAAAGTATCGTTCAAAACACGGGGAAAGTGTTTTGCATATTCTCGACCATATTTGAAGTGCTCGATAAATCTCCCACTTCAAACGTATGGTCTCGAACATGCAAAACCCCAATTTCCACTCTTGTTATGAAATGTACTATATTGTATGGATATAGAAAACAGTGAAAACAAAATACTAAGAATAAACAGGTTGATTAAGAAGGATGATATCAAATTAATTCCAACAAACTGATATCTAAAGAGTAGTAAACAATTATTGTAGTCTTGTAGGTCATTTCACAAAATATCTGTCATCTAACGTCTGGTAAAGTAACCTAAGACGTTGCCAATTCACACCGCAAGAGACGTCCGCGAGGGACTGATGTGAGTTTTTCAAGATTTTCTCCCCCAATTAATTTGTCATTTTAGATCACAGTATATAATTATTATCATAACACCAATTCCATGAGTAGGAACAAATGTTGATACTCCTAAGGGGTATGTGTAATCTATGAGTATATTACAATAATTTTCTTATTTTATACTTCATTGTAAAAATATTTAATCAATTTTTAACATAATTTCTTAGCGTAAATTGAGTGGGAAGATAGTTTTATCTTATCCTTCTAGGTCTATTTGTTAGCGTGTAACCTACTTTAATCACCTCGTACAAGAGACACAATCTAAACAACCTTTTAGCGAATTTCCCCTATAGGGAAGAAGCTATTACCGTAGGTCTCATGGTAAGACTTAAGCCCGAGACCATGATAACTTTTCATTTCGAGGTCCCCAGATGCCAAAAACACCATTCGTTCCAATTTTTATATATGTATATATATGTGTGTGTGTGTGTGTGTGTGTGTGTGTGTGTGTGTGTGTGTGTGTGTGTGTGTATGTGTCCGTAAGCACGATAACTCTCGTAAAAAAGGTCCGATCTTAATTAAATTTGGTACAAATGTGTAAAGTATCATTTATTTGAACGAGTTTGAAAACCATATGAATCGCACCATCCGAAGGGGGGTTTTTGGGGGGTTTTGTACGCCAATAATGTGTTTTTGGGGTTTTCAAATGTAATTTTAATTTAAATCAAATTTTTATTCATACCATTGAATTCAGCTTAAAAAACAAACAATTTGGTATTTTGGTCATTGCTCTACGTCAATTGGTTACCGAGATATTGAAAGTGCTAAACACAGTACGTTGTCTGATGTTATTCTTATGGAGAAAAAGAAAAAATGTATATCTCGCTTATTTATGAACATAAACTG
Source organism: Allygus modestus (assembly GCA_963675035.1). Lineage (NCBI taxonomy): Eukaryota > Metazoa > Arthropoda > Insecta > Hemiptera > Cicadellidae > Allygus > Allygus modestus. The sequence continues at coordinate 380,879,317 of OY776112.1, forward strand.
GCGAAATTTGGTATATGGCTTGACCTAGTTGTGGTTTATTGTTTTTGTAAAAAAAAACAATTTTTCGCCAATGTTTCCTGTAGCAACAAACCTAGGTACTTGGTCCCCATGTTATTCTTATGGAAAATACTTAAAATGTTATATATCGCTTATTTATGAATGTATATGGATGAAACTTGGATGTGACTTCACTAAGATGAGTTCTATTGATATTTGCATAAAACCCATTATTTTGTGTGCCTTGTTGTAGCAAACCTGCGTACTCATCCCCAATGTTGTTCTTATGGAGAATAATTAATATTTTAAATATCGCTTGTTTGTGAATACATTTCTTATGAATCCTGTTAAGTGTTTTAATGTGTTATGTTATATATTCATTGGGAATTTGCTGAGTATGCAGGTTTGCTGTGACGGGGGTATTTATGTTTATCATAATTTGAAAACAAATATTTCATTGAACATATATCGGATAAAATATTATAAAGCTTAAATTGAATTCCAATACAGGTAATAAAATTGAAGCATACTTTCGCAATCTTCTTGGTACATACATTATACAAATTAATTGATTTAATTAACTGTTTTTATTACATTTTATTAAATGAATACGTATTATATGTTTTAACACTCGGCAAGCATAAATCTATAGTTAATAACATTAAATTACTAGGACGAGTTTTAAAAATATAAATATAACTTTCTAATGCATATACATCTGCCGCATTACCACATAAAGTTAGTGTGTGATTTAAATGTTCTCTCTTTTTTTGCTCAAGGTGGTTGATTTGGTCGTGAGTGTTTATTAGTGCTCTTTTGTAATTTGTGGTTTTGCTTGATATAATTAAGCATGTGGTGTCTCCAAATATATCAATAGCTTCATAATATTTTTCCCGTAATTTGTTTCTGGCTAACCAATTTTCATGCACATTGTTTAGTAATTAAATCTGGACATTATCTAACCTAAAAGACTGATAAATCAAGATTAAACGTGATCACTCACATCTCAACGTACTTGTTCTGTCAGTAATACCTCCAATACCTGTCTATTTCAAAGCGTCATCCAAAGTAAATCCACGATAGTTTTTTTTCCACTGCCATCCAAATCGCTCGCTGTCATTCTACTTCAAACTATATAAAATACTTCTGTTTTTCACATGTCTACCCTAGGGTGGATTGAGTAGCTCTGAGTTGGACAGTAAAGAAACTTTCAGATAACATTTTAATTGATATATATGAGTCCTAAAACAGTACATGTGTGCCCCGTCTGTGTTAAATGTGTCTTGTGCATTGAAGAGGCAATAGGCTGTGATGGACTGTGTCTTCTTTGGTTTCACCGCGATTGCATGAAGATCCCTAGGCCTGAATATGCTAAATTGTCAGCGGATAGATCCTTAAAGTGGTATTGCTCTCGTGCTGACTGCAAATCAGAAGACCCTGTTTCTGAACTGTCAAATAAAATGCCATTGCTAATTATAAAATTATCTGAAATTGCAACCAAAGGGGACTTTAAAGAGATATCGGATAGGTATATCGGATCTAGGCACAAAAGTCGACTCCTTGACAGCTAAACTCACGGATTTTGAACCTTGTCTAACTGCTGCTGAAGAAGGTATTTTGAAAATGCAATCTGAAATGAAAGAGCTGAGGGAGCGTTCATCTACTTTACCAAATGAAGAGGATCTGTTTGCGGAGATGTCTGAACGATCACGAAGACTTCGTAATGTTATTATTTATAATGTTCCTGTATCAAAGGTGTTCGTAAGATAAGAAGAGCCATGATCTTGGCATGATAATCAAGATTTACACCATTCTAGATCTGCAGTTTCCTGACAATATTTCTTTCTTCAGACTAGGAAAAACTGGAAAAAATGACCGGCTTATCAAACTGAATTTTTGGGATGAAGAATCTGCTCTCAGACTACTGAAACGTTTTTCTGAAACGTTTCTCAACTGAGAACTTGAGCGAGGCTGACGATAGTCTGTGTGAGATCTCTGTATCACGCGATCGGGCTCAGAAAGAGAGGCAGTATTTAAGCAACCTAAGGAGAGCTATGGATGACTGAACCAAGGCAGGAAAATCAAACCTAACCATAAAGTATTTTAACGGTATCCCTAAAACTGTAAAATCTGCTCCAAAAAACTATTTACTCTGAGAGAAGGTCCAGAATCAGTAGTTGTTACCAGAACGTCAACGGACTGAGAACCAAACTGAGAAAACTGAAACAATCACTTTCTCAAACAGTTCATGACATTTTGTTGTTGACTGAAACAAATCTAACTACTGAAATATATGATGTTGAACATGGTCTTCTGATTTATTTTCAGAAAGGATAGTTTCTGCTCAAACTAGTGATCGAGTGAGTCGTGGTGGCATTATTGTAGCTGTAGACAAACGCTTTCCTTATTTTGAAGTTGTTGTATCTTCCAATCCAAATGAGCGATTGTTTGTTGTGGTGTCAGTTGGTCATGGTTTCAGGGTAATGATTAATGGTGTTTACATTCCTCCATCACAACCACTTACTACTTATAAGGCTTCCTGTAACGGTGTGGAAGAGGCATCAGCTTTGACAGTCATGAAAGCGCATACACTTTTCAATCTCCCTGGTGTTAACTGGGATCCTGCCGACCCTTTTCTTTCGTTTTTTGCAGCACGTTATGTCCATGAGCTTTCCACATACTTGGGCTGAGAACAAATTAACAAGATTAGAAATGCAAATGATATCCTATTAGACCTGGGTTTTCCTTCTCTATGGACTAAGAAAAATATATGTCAATACACTAAGATAATACATGTACTTCATGATTCTTATCCGGTGGTTGGTACAGACCAGCATCATCCTGCTTTGAATGTTGCACTTTTAATTTCTACCTTAGAAATCTCAAAACCTGTATTCATTCCTGACTTTAAAAGGTGCAACCTAAACGGTGTCTTTGATAAAATTTAGTCTTTTTCTTACTTGGACGTTGAAGGTGATGTCAATTATGCTTTTTCTTTGTTGACTAGGAGGGTACGGGATCCGGTATCGACCAATACACCAACAAGACGAATTGGTTCTTATAAATTTCGATGCTGGTTCTCTGGTGAATTGAAGGAACTTGTTATCCAAAAGAAGATACTGCATAAGAAGTATAAGGAGACACTTAGCCATCAGGATTATTACAAATTTGACCGCGTCCGTAGACTTTGTACGACTCAGACCAAACAATGCTTTAACTCGTACCTCAATCATATGCAAAATGTGCTTCCGAAAAACTTCTGAAGTTTCATTAACAATACAAAAAGAGCTGGACCTTATTCTTCTACAGTGAAATATGCTGAGAAGTACACGACCGATCCTTCTGAAATGTGAGAATACTTTGCTGATTACTTCTCTTCAGTGTTTACTCCGCCTGATGCTAATTACATTCCAGGAAAAATAACCTTTAATGATTGTGATTCATTCTCTTCCTGTGTAGCGACGCTGCAAGAAGTGGAAGACGCTCTTAGCAGTTTGGATGTATCAAAAGCCAATGGCCCAGACCTTATACCGTCTTATTGCAGTCCGGTCTTGGCTGGCCACTTACATAGACTTTTCAATAGATCTCTTGAAATGGGTGTTTACCCTGAACGATAGCTTTGTTGTGCCAATACATAGATCTGAACCTGTTGCTGATGTCACAAACTAAAGGCCTATAGCATTGCAGCCTAGTCTAGCGAAGGTTTTCGAGGGACTGGTTTTGAGAAAGGTGGGTCCCATGTTGTGGAGACAGATAACTCCTGCACGGATTTATTCCTGGTAGGTCAACGTCCACAAACCTGATTGTGTTTCAGAGTTATGTGATGGACGCCTTTGAGAGGTGTGTACAAGTGGACTCGCTCTACCTGGATTTTTCTAAGGCTTTCCACTGGGTGTGTCATCAGCGCCTTCTCGACAAGCTGTATGCTTATGGAGTCATTAGTTCACTGCATAGTTGGTTTTCCAGCTACCTAGGTGACTGACTGGCAGCTATCTGTGAGGTTTGCCTCTACAACATCTGAAGTCTTCATCGGTACAACTGGAGTACGACAGGATTCGATTATGGGGCCTACGCTGTTCAACATCTTCATTAATGACATTTTTTACTGTTTTAATATCAACTGTCTTCTGTTTGCGGTCGACATTAAGGTTTAAAATGCGGTTAGATCTGCACACAGATTTTTTGCTCTCCATCATTATCTTCAAGCTATGGTGGTATGCTGCTAACAGAATTAACTTGAATTTGAAAAAGTGCATTACATTTACTTTTACAGAATATCTAATCCTCGATACTATGCCTACAGATTGGGGGATGACGTTTTTGAGAGACCTTTGTACGTCCGAGATCTTGGGGTGGGGGCAGTGTCATACTTGAGTGCTGAGGCCAATGTTGAGAGGGTTTTCTTGCAAGCTGGTAAAGCCCTGGGATTTCTTTTTCGTTCTTCAAGACACCTCTTCCAGCTTCGAACACTTAGAATTCTTTACTGTTGTAATGTAAGACCTTTATTGGAGTATGTTCGGTGGTATGGTCTCCTCATCAGGTAACGCTTAGAGATCGACTTCAGAGGAGTCAGAAACGATTTTTGAGATTGGTGGGCTTCTGGGTTGGCTACCGGTATCTTGAAGTACCATTGAGCGTGGTATCTGACATGTTGAATATTCTTAGTTTACAAACCAGACTTGATGTCCAAGATGTTGTCTTCCTTTATAAGCTGGTTAATGGACTCGTCGATTCCCCTGATCTACTTGAGAGAGTCTCCTTCTACGTCCATCTGCCACAAGATCAGAGACCTGTTTCTACAAAGGCAATATAGCACCAACTATCCCCAGCAGTCCTCCATAGCTCGAATTATTCAGCTTGGAAATGCTGTTTTACTGCATGTGGACGTTTTCCTCCAGTGAGCAGAGTGACAGGTGCCTGGTGCCTTACGTTGAAATGTTGCATATTTTTATTATAAATTTTTCTTGTTTATTATTTATTACATATAGTTCATATCTGTTAATCATATAGTTTTATTGTATAGTTAAATTTGAATCTTATGTCAATTGTGTATTGTTGGTATATTAATTAAGAGTTACTATGTAGTAATATACTGTAGAAATTCTTGAGCATACAATTAATAATAAATATTATATAATGGTTGTACCGTAAAAAATAAATAAATAAAGCTACTTACCAAGTTTTATAAAAACTCATTCATAAAGAAGCGATATACATTTTGTAACATGTGTACAGTTTCATTTATCCTCTATAAGAATAAAATTAGAATTGAGTAAGTATGTTTGCTTATACGAGGTTTGGGTAAATAAGGGGGTTTTATGAAAGGATACATATAACTCAAGTTGATGATGCCTCATACCAGGTTTTGTTAATTTGCATTCGCATTAAAGGGAGACATATGATATTACTTTTTCTTCATAAGAAGAACATCAGACCTGAGTACGCAAGTACCATCGAAAATATTTGGTATTTTGTGCAAATATCAAAAGACTATACCAGGTGAAACCACTTATTACCATGTATTATGTTTCATCAATATGCATACATATATAGGCGAGATATATAATTATGTACTTAATCTTCATAATAGTAGCATTGTGCATCGTTCTATGTTTAGTACTTTTAATACTCGCATCTTGGTAGCCAATTGACTATTCATTGTACTAATTTGTTTCAGGCTGAATCCAATAAATACTAAATCTATTAATGCTAACATTATTCTGTTTTGTTGTAACTGTTAACTGTGAAAATTAAACAGTTGCAAACATTATGTATCTGTTTGGAATTGGTAATTTAGTTTATGTGTAATTCTGTAAAGTTACTAAATACATAAGTTTCTCCAATTGAATGGGGCAGGCACCCAATAAGAAATATAGTCTCTGACTAACTCATCTACACACTAAAAAACTTTAGGAATTCAAAATATTTTAATAGTTTTCACGCCTAATTCGCAGAAGTAGATTTATACGAACATTTTTATTTTGAGACTACACTCACGTTTGAATATTATGTAAATACCACGTTAAATTCAATTTTAAAAATCTTGTTGAGCCTCAAGCACGGCAGATTATTTCATTAATCTGTAAGTTTATAATACAAAAATAATTATACATCGTACTCATAACAAAATTGAACACGTTATTATAAAGTGGGGTTTTAACAAAATAATATAGAAAAAACTAGATCTATGCAAGTGGAGCAAAGCCTCCTCCCACAAAACACAACAAGCCCCCACTCCAGCCGGCAACAATGTCTTTTTCATAAGCTACCTACTAGTTTTTCGATGGTTTATTGAATTATATCCTGGTATTACGCATACTAAACATAATTTTAAAATAAAATATTTAATCAGTTTTCCCGGCCAGGTTGACACAGTATACACAGGCAGTGACCAGTAATGTACCGACAGTCAACAACAATACATTCAGTAAACCACCGTCAACATTCAGACTACTGCATGTCACGGGCTGCTTTTGGTTCGGCTACTGGGATTGTGATATGTTCTGGTCTCTGAATTGGGATTCTGATGGTAGATTTTCGTTTGTCCTAGCATTAATAAAAGTACTGGGAATATCAATGGACACTGAATATCAGTGGTAAAAGGTTTGTCGGAATGTATATCTATGTATCTGGGACCAAATAACTTTCGTGATTCTTGTAGGCATTGTGAAGGTCGGGAAAACGAGCATTTATAAAAAAGGCTATTTAACTTACAATACATAAATACATGTAGGTTTTTTATTATTTACCTCTTAGTTTTCAATTTACACCAATTCTTAAAGTAATAGAACAAAACTGGTATTAATTTTACAAATTGTTTATTTTACTAACAAATTTAATTAGATAATAAAGCCTGTATATATATATTTTTTACTTCTCCCCCTATGCGTAATTTTTGAGGAGGAATTGTTTTAATCAACGTTGTTTAATTTAAGTTGTTGGTGGAAATATTCGTTTTGGTGCTCTCTGAAACCCAAAAAGTGTGTTTTGAAGTGACGTCTACCTGAATGTGTACAGACCTAGAGCCCACACTGATGGGCTGATTTTGATAACATTTGGAATGCAAGTACTAATTCACGGTAACTCTAAGGGTTTTTTAATTTTTTATTTTGAAGTATAACTATCCAAAACGGCTCTAATGATTTTGATTTAAGTTTATGGTTGAAGAGCTTCAGGTTTCCAACAAAATGGCACAACAACAAGAAATAACAAGTACACAAAATAACAAATTAAGTATTTAAATTTTGTATAAAACCATATACTTTAAATAAAATTCAATTATCACTAATAAAAAAAGTTCCAGCAACAAAATAATTTAGTATTTTGGGTTATTATTCTACAATTACTGGTTGCAGGTAAAATTTAAGTTTGTATTTATTGGTAAACGCAGTACGTTGTCCAATATTATTATTGATCGATTTCATTAAAACTTGGTATGTTACATGGTGTCATTGGCCAACAGAGGATATTCTGAACATATTGCCCCCTAGTCCTAGGGGATGAAGATACATTTCCCTTCTTAAAACCAATGTGTGTAGCAAATAATTCTCTGGTCCCCAAAAAAGGGATTTGGATTTATAATTCTGAAAGTTTATTATAAGATTATATATACAAGCTACCGTACTTTATATTTTATATTTTTTAAATAAAAAAGTAATTTAAATTTATTAATTTAAATTAATTTAAATTTTTATTTAGGTTGAAATTGGTCCAAAAGGTGGGATTGGTATGTGTCTGCAATTTTTCAATGTTCAGCTTTACAGGAACTAAGATGCAAAAGGTCACTAAACGGTTCAAGAGATATGGAGTTAATATAGCCTTCGGAACGCAAAACACCTTGAACAAAATACCCCAAGATAGAAGATTGTAACAAATTCGACATGTCCGGCGTTTAAACAATTAATTGTAGCAACTGTGATAACTTTTATATTGGTCAAACTGTTAATTTTGTTACGGGAAGCTATTTTAAATTGAAATATTTGATGTTAAATATTTTACCAGAGTGATAATTTTTACTTAACTCTGGAAAAATCCGACTTTAACCTTGCATTTTAAATATCTCTCTGAGAGTCAGCAGAAAAAACGAGGAATTAAAATCAACATTCGGGCGGAAGCTCAAAGGAATAACATGTAAAAGCAACACTAGCTGTTCTACTCAGTTTGGTTTAACTGAGAATATTTTCAACGCACTAAACTAATAAGTACTTCATGTTTTTGTGGGTAGTATTTATATATAATTCTGTAAGCGAAATGTTTAAGTCAAATTTGTGGGAGTTTGGAAAATCGCAGGATAATGGGAGACGGCTCAAATTTAAGGTCTTGATCCCAGGGATTTGGGAAAAATTTCAATGTTTCTAAAGCGTAACCACAATTAACGTAAAACAACCCCCCCATAAAAAGCATGAGAATTTAAGAAGTCTGCTTTGTTTACATTAAAACATATGACTAAGTGTCTATTTTGTTTACGAACTGTCAGTGTTGAAATCAGATGAGGCAGAGTATTAAAGCAAGGTTAGGGGCTTAGCTTCCTCAAGCCACTAGTAATAGTAAAAATCAGACCACTGACTTGACCAAACAAACATAACTCATAAACTACATAAAGACATATTTCGTGATATTTTTAAACGATTTCATGAAAATTTTTTCCCGTTGAGTCACCATTTTCTCAAAATGTTATTGTGTTATAATCCTATAGGATTATTTAGTACTTGTGTTTATATTTGCAGTTGTATAGTTCCAAGTCTAATAAAAGGTTGCAGGTAGTCATTGCCCAGTTGAAATATAATTATAACAATTTTACATTATTTTAGGTATTTCATACTAATATTAGGCTATATTCACTCCTAGAAAGCAAAGTTAGCAGAAGTGAAATTTTTAACATAACCTCTGATTTTGAGACTCGTGTAAAATCAAGCACTAAAACCGAAAAAAATACATTAAAATTTAAAATGCCTTCATATTTATTCCCTTATAGTATTAAGATCAGGCATTTTTATTATTTACGCTACAATGCAAAATGTTACAGTATCTGAAAACTTTGAGCACATTCAAAATCCCTAGCAAGGAAAACCTAACTCTATTCAGTGACGATAAATGACAACACTAGTCTACGTAGTGTTGATAATGACACTCAAGATAATGACTGCAGCTTACTACAACTATTGAAACATTGTCATCACTGTCATAAGAAGGACTGCATCATCTACTCTGTTATAATTTTGACACTATTTGCTTGTAAGTAAAAATGTTCAAATTTAGAGATCAATTGACACATTGTCACTTTTAAGCTTTAATATTCGTTAATGCCTTTTGTAACGATAATAAATAAACAACAATAAGTTAAAAATAACTAGGTATAATTATTGTTTGTCTATAAGACTTAGCGTTGAAAGATTCTTATTGCCATCCTGTTCCTAATATATCTCACGAGCCCTGCATTGTGAGGAACTGCCATTAGTTTATCAAACACGTGAAATAAACAGGAGTTATCAAAGGTTATTGTTGTTATTTAATATATAGAATTTGCTAGCTCACATGTCCAATTCTATTAAATTAAATATTCATCTGGCTTTTGCATTCTTCAAATCGAACGCTTCTTTCATTTTGTCTGCAGTTAAAATAAATGTTAAAAAGTTTCTATTTTAGAGAAAACAAGGATTGCTTATGTCAGCAGCACGTCACTTTGTAAATATATATTTTGTGTACCGTAAAAAATATACAAAGGTATATCTCAATAAGTATTTTTGAAGTATAATTGAGCTGAGTGTCTGTTTGTTTGTTTCTCAACTGGATGACAGTTTTTTAGCTGAAACTTCGTACAAAATCCCTAATAAACCTAAAAATAAAAATATATATATAGAAAATACTGTTAGATGTATTCCCCTATCAATCTTAAAAGGTCCTCCTATAGACTTGATTGAATATTAAATCAAATCAAGATTAATTGTTATTCGACTATGTATTATCATGTATTCATATGTAATCTACTAAAATCATTGCATAGACAAACGAGGTTTTGTTACACAGTAAGTACTAAACTAAGGAAATAAACATCTTATAACACTAAAATAGCAGGTGTCCCGTTCTCCGCACGGGAATCTGGCAGGCACAGAGTCAGATATTTTGAACTGTTTACATTATAATCAGCTGTTTGACTAAATAAAATATAATTCCATAAGATGAACATTGGAACTTTAAGAGGCAATGAGGCGAAGCCCTAAAGTTTAATGTATTTCAAACCCCCAAAAGGCACATCTAGAGGTTAAGAGCTTTCGATTGATACCAAACACGAATATAAAATAACAGTTTTAGAGGTCTAAAATCACCAAACAAAAATCAAGAAATTGTTTTAATAATATAAATAGAGAACAGAGAAATAAACATTCTGATGTAATATGGTATAGCAGTAAATATAATGCAACCTTTTGTTAAATATCTGGACGTATATTTAAGAGTGTCACGTCATCATTCTTTTAAATCACGGAACCCAAATATATTTTGGTTTGGTTTTCTATGCCCCAAGATATCTAAAATGCAGTACCATAATTTTTTTGATGCCCTCCGGGTCAGACTATTTTCCACGAGGTGACCATTATTGAGCAATATAACTATTAGTTCCTGATACCAATAGCTCAGCTCTTCCATTTAGTAAGTTTCAGTCTAAGTGTGAGATTTCAGGTGTATTCTCCGTTAATTGCAACTAGTAGTTGTATACGTCAACCTGTTGAATACAGGACAATTGTTTGTCCAATCATGATTTTCAAGTTATGGTAGTGTTAATAGCTCATTAAAGCTGGCTCGAGGTGTAATGCAGCTCTGGGCTATTTACGATCCAACCTTTGGGTAACTCCACCGCCTTCCTACAAATGTTTTGGTAGCAGTTAACTGTTTGAAATCCCCTCCAAATTTACTTCATTTAGTTCACCAACCATAGTCATTAGTCAACTTGTTTTTCACACTATCCCATCAATATCGAATTACCACCTAGTACACCCTAAAATACGCTAAAATATATACATTTCCTCAATCAAACGTGGCCTGGCAGATCCCAATTAAGAAATATACCCTGTGACTAACTCATCTACAATAAGAATTACAAAATTTGTGGAAACCAATTTTAACTGTTTCCACGCCCATTTCACAAAGGTAGATTTAAACGAATATTTTTATTTTGAGGCTGCAACCACGAATGAATATTATGTAAATACCACATTAAAATCAATATTGAAATCGATACTAGACTCAAGCACCGCATAGTGTTTCATTATTCTTTAATTTTATAAAAATAAACTAATTATAAATTGTATTCGAAATAATATTGAACACGTTATAAAAATGTGGGGTTTAAAAAAAATGTTAATACAAAAATTAGCTGGATTGACGCAGTAGCAAGTAAATTTTCCGTAAGCTAAAGACTTTGCCTCGTAGTTTATCGGTTGTTTATTGAATTATATCCTATTATTACAAGTACTAAACATCATTAAAAATTCAAATATTTCATCAGTTTTCCCGGCCAGGTTAACACATGTATACACAGGTGGTGGCCAGTAAAGTACCCACAGTCAACACTAATACATTCAGTAAACACCTCGTCTACATTGTGACCACTACAACATGCCCCGTGTGGTTTTGGTTCAGCCGTGGGGTTTGTGATATTTTCTGGAATCTGGACGGGGCTTCTGATAGTAGATTTAGTTTGCACTAATATTAATAAAAGCTCTGAGTATTTCACTGGGCAGTGAGTATTTACCAGTATATTTACGTATCTGGGACAAAATAACTGTCGTCATTCTTGTAGGCATAAAATATTGTGAAGGTTGGGAAAACGAGCATTTATAAAAACAAGGCTATTTAACTTACAATACATAAATACATATCAGGGGTTTTATTATTTACTTCTCCCCCTGTGCGTAGTTTATGAGAAAGGACGGTTTTTTTCAAAATTGTTACATATAAGTTGTTGGTGGAAATATTCGTTTTGGTGCTCCCTGAATCCCAAAAAGTGTGTTTTGAAGTGACGTCTATCTGAATGTGTACAGACCTAGAGCCCGCACCAATGGGCTGATTTCGATAACATTTGGAATGCAATTACTAATTCACGGTATCTCCAAGGATTTTTATTTTTTATTTTGAAGGATAACTATCCCGCTTATAACATACAAAAATCCAAACTTATAAAAGCCAGCTCTAATGATTTTGATTCAAGTTTATGGTTGAAGAGCTTCAGGTTTCCAGCAAAATGGCACTACAACAAGAAATAACAAGAATTAAAATTTACAACAAATTAAGTTTTTGAATTTTTTATAAAATCATATTTTAAATATGATTCAATTATCACCAATAACAAAGGTCAAGCAACAAAATAATTGAGTAGTTTTGATTATTACATTACTCGTTACAGGTAAAATTTAAGTTTGCATTTCGTGGTAAACGCAGTACGTTGTCCAATATTATTTATACCGATAGTTTTCATTAAGACTTGGTAAGTAGGTCATGGTTTCATTGGCCATCAGAGTATATTCTGAACATATTGCCCCCTAGTCCTGGGGGATGAAGGGACATTTGCCCTCTTAAAACCACTATGTGTAGCAAATAATTCTCTGGTGCCCCCAAAAAGGGATTTGGGTGGATAATTCTGAAATTGTACTATAAGATTATATATACAAGCTACCGTACTTTATATTCTATATTTAGTAAATATAAAGTAATTTAAATCAATTTTAATTTAGGTTAAAATGGGTCAAAATGGAGATAGTATGTGTCAGTTTCTTGATACCGATATTTTTTGTGTGTTTGTTCCACGATATTTATAGAAATATGTGCGAACCAAAGGACATTTAGGGGGAAAATAAACATATGCTTCATGGATAGTAGTTTGTTTAAACATTTGGTAATTTACCATTAATGTAGGATTGTATTTGTTGGTCTAAATAAAGACAAAAAACCAATACGTGCAGTCCATAAGAGTCTTTTAAGACTGGTGTTTTGGCATTTATTATTTTTCTCACTCAGGAACGTCTTATTTGGCTACTTTTATATGTCCGAGATATTTTGGTAACTAAATTAGATACACCATAATAACATAAAACTAGGGAGCATTCGCTTTTAATTATTTACTAAAACATTTGTTCTTTATTTTGTATTATTTAATAATTAGATATTGTTTTCGTTTTGAAAATTATATATCTTATCATCAACGCAAGTGTTTAAACATTTAGTGATGGAAAATAAACTCCTTGAGGCTAAGAATTCTCTATGACTTCTTGAGGTCATAAGAAACAATACCATTATTTAACTTCTGTATGCTGAAGGTTCAAAGTCGAAAATCGCCAATTATTCTAAAAACATGATATGTCAGGGTTGATATATCTTAATGCAAATTGTTCTAACCAAATGAGATATAGATAAATTCTATCATCGTTTTTCTAAAGAATTTAGTTAAAAAATTTGTTATTTTATTTTGATTTTTTATATATTTGTGTGTATACTGTATTGGTGCTACTATTAATTTAAATATAGAAAAAAAGATGCTACTCACATTAGTTGCATTCTTACTCGTTGAAAAAATAAATAAAATTTGTAAGCCCTTATTAAAATACTCTTTTAGCGAATTTCCCCTATAGGGAAGAAGCTATTACCGTAGGTCTCATGGTAAGGCCCGAGACCATGATAACTTTTCATATTGAGGTCCCCAGATGCCAAAAAAACCATTCGTTAGAATTTTTATATATGTATATATATATATATATATATATGTGTGTGTGTGTGTGTGTGTGTGTGTGTGTGTGTGTGTGTGTGTGTCCGTAAGCACGATAACTCTCATAAAAAAGGTCCGATCTTAATGAAATTTGGTACAAATTTTAAAGTACCATTTATTTGAACGAGTTCGAAAACCAGATGAATTGCACCATCCGAAGGGAGGTTTTGGGGGGTTTTGTACCCCAAAAATGTGTTTTTTGGGGTTTTCACATGTAATTTTTATTTAAATCAAATTTGTATTTATACCATTGAATTCAGCTTAAAAAACAAACAATTTGGTATTTTGATCATTGCTCTACGTCAATTGGTTACCGAGATATTGAAAGTGCTAAACACAGTACTGTACGTTGTCTAATTTTATTCTTATGGAGAACAAGACAAATTGTATATCTCGCTTATTTATGAACATAAACCGGCGAAATTTGGTATATGGCTTGATCTGGTTGTGGTTTATTGTTGTTTGCACAAAAAAATTTCGCCTATGGTTCCTGTAGCAGCAAACCTAGGTACTTTGCCCCATGTTATTCTTATGGAAAATACTTAAAATGTTATACAGTATATCGCTTATTTATGAATGTATATGGATGAATCTTGGTATGCGACTTCACTAAGGTGAGTTCTATTGATATTTGCATAAAAATCCAATATTTTGTGTGCCTTGTTGCAGCAAACCTGCGTACTCATCCGCAATGTTATTCTTATAGAGAATAATTAATATTTTAAATATCGCTTGTTTGTGAATACATTTCTTATGAATCCTGTTAAGTGTTTTAATTTGTTATGTTATATATTCATTGGAAATTCGCTGAGTATGTAGGTTTGCTGCAACAGGGGTATTTTTTATAAAGTCAGGAAACTGTAAAATAATTTCAAATCGACAATAGCACAGAAACCCTAGTAGAAAACCCTTCAGGTAGGAATAAAATTATCATCAAGTAATTGATTTTGTATACATGCTGTTAACAACGGTTTGATTAGACTAAAACTGTAATTACAGTTAAGGTTGATTACTTCGGATTGTTAAATTTATAATAAAAAGACATAACATGTGTGTATAAATGAATATTTTGATTTAACTTAAAAATAAAAATCTTACAAGAAGCTATTTTAAATATTTTATGGTAAAGCTTTTACCAGAGTGATAATTATTACTTAACTCTGGAAAAATCTGACTTTTTAACCTTGCATTTTAAATATCTGTCATGTATTGAAATCAGATGAGGCAGGGTACTGGAGCAAGGTTATGATCTTGGCCCCTTCGAGCCACTAGTAATGGGATACATCTGACCACTGACTTGACCAAATAAACCTAACTCATTAATACATAAAGAAATTTTTCGTGATATTTTAAAATAATGTAATGATAATATTTTTGTCCGTTGAGTAACCGTTTTCTCGAAATGTTTTTGTGTTATAATCCTATTGGATTATTTTGTACTTGGGTTTATATATGCAGTTGTATAGTTCCAAGTCTAATTAAAGTTTGCAAGTAGTCGTTGTCCAATGGCACTCGAGATAATGACTACAACTGGTGAAAGATCGGCATCACTATGATAAGAAGGACTGCACCAACATCTCCGTTATATAGTTAACATTCGTTACGCTATTTTCATATAAGTAAAGAATATTCGGATTTAGAGATCAATTGAGACATTACTTTTAAGACTTAAAATTTGTTGATACTTCTTTTTATCGATACAAAATTTAAAAAATGAGTTTACCAAAAAACTAGGAAGAATTATTGTTTGTGTCGAAGCCTTAGCGTTGAAAGTACCTTATTGCCATCCAGTAAATAATATATCTCACGACTCTTCACAAGCCTCACGCCTGCGTGAGGAACACGTTTATGACGGAGACGTTTATGTGTTAGATTAGTGAATCAAACATAAATAAACAGAAGTTATCAAAGCTAATTGTTTTTATTTAATATATGGAATATGCTAGCTCACATGTCCAACTCACGTGTCACAACTCTACTATGTCACAACTCTACTATGTCACAACTCTACTATGTCACAACTCTACTATGTCACAACTCTACTATGTCACAACCCTACTATGTCACAACTCTACTCTGTCACAACCCTACTATGTCACAACTCTACTATGTCACAAATCTACTATGTCACAACTCTACTATGTCAAATTTTCATCCAGATTTTGCAATCTTCAACTCCAACGCTCCTTTTATTTTGTATTCAGTTAAAATAAATTTAAAAAGTTTTATTTTAAAGTAAACAAGGATTGCTTTTGTCAGTGGCACGTCACTTTGTAAACATATATTTTACGTATTGTCAAAGAAATACACAAACGTTTTACTCATTCAGTATTTTTTAAGTATAATTTAGTTGAATGTCTGTTTGTTCGCTTATCTATTAGACGCAAGCTATTGATCTGAAATTTAGTACAACAAATCTAATAAACCTCCAAAAAAAAATATATATAATAACATCGTTTAGAAGACTTGCCCTAACAGCCTTAAATCTTCCTATACTTAATCGAGTTCATTGAATATAAAAAATCAAACTTATTTGTTATTCGACTACGTATTTGCATGTACTTATATGTATTCGACTAAAACCTCAATATAGACAAGCGTCAGGTTGTGTTACACAGTAAATACTAAAATAATGAAATAAATATCTTGTAATACTAAATATATAACAAAAAAATAAACATACTGATGTACCGTGGTAGCAGTAAATATATTGCAACCGTTTGTTAAATATCTGGTTGTATATATCCGATTGTTGCAACATCATTCTTTTCAATCACGGAACCCCAAATACTTATTTGCAAACAAATGTGTAAGTGAAATAATATTAATAATAAACTATGTTTTACGCACCTAAATCGCATGTAAACCCTTTAAAACTGCTATTACAGTTGTAGTCGAACAAATAATAACAGATAGTTAATCTTCTTTTAATATTTTTGTAATGTTAGCTATCGAAGATTATTTTATGCCTCATGATCCATGTAACAAAGACGGGACTGGTGTAAAATATGGTGTAGGATCTGAATATTGTATAAGGACGTCCACCATATGTTGTGGTTCTACTGGTCAACGTTGTGGCGTTATATTACTACCATCACCTATATACTCATGGTTATAAAATGCTAAGGCAAAATTTATTTGTTACTTTTAGGTTAAATTTGCATTGAATATTATTGGCAAATATAAATATTTAAATAATAATTAAAAAGCTTTTTATCGAGAAAATTCAGTAATTGCTGAAATTTAGATATGTTTCTTAAACAACAAGAAATGGAAGTTGTAAAAATATAAAAAAGACGTTAGAAAACATGACTTCATGTATTTTTACGATTCGTTATAAGACTTATTAAATATATGTAAAAGAATAAAAAATAATTTGAGTGGTTTTTCATTTCATTTACAGATTGTTAATGTCGTATACGGAACCTTATAATATAATAATATCCAATTTAATACATTTCTAACACATGGGTGTTTACTATGTTAGGTTTGTGACCTGATATTAATATTAGCTTATTTGTAGCACCCCTAATTCAAAATTGTAAGTAGTACAAGACATGCATACGTGTGTTATTACCGCACATAGATTTCCAAGAGGATGAACCTAACAAATACTCACTGTGGCTCATGCATCATTGCCGTCATTTGTCTACTCCGTGGTGATAATAGCACTAGAGCTAATGATGGGAGTTTTCAGCTGGTGAAATATTATCTTCAGTATATTAACACTTTATAAAGGCAGCGTTTCTAAGAGGTTAATCGCAAAGTGGATCAATGTTGCCATAGTTTTAATATTTTGCTCAGTTTACAAGTACTTTATCGAGTAGTATTTTTGAAGGGTACAAAGCAGGTTTGAGTTCATATCTGAGATTTGTTTAAATTTTATTTGTCTGCCCACTAATTAGGATTATAATGCAATACCGCGTGTGAGCTTAAATTCAAAGGACGTAGTATAAGATTTATCTTACGCACTGTGACTTGGTGATGAACCTGATCGTCGGAAGATCTTGCGAGCACCTCTCATCGTCTGCCATCAGCGTGACGACGAGCTATTAGGCGGAGACGCTCAGTGAGTTTAAATAAACACTCGACAATCCCCAAATGTGGACGACGTGTTTTACATTCTACCTCATCATCTCTTTTTAACAGTTAATTGTATGAACGCTTTTCCTATACAAATTTTGCTGGGTATTTATGTAATATATAAGAATGTAACAAGTTTGCAATGCATATTTTAACACAATGACTGTGTCTGTTAGAAGTAAAACTATGAGAATTCTAATTTTCTGTCATTAAGAGTATGTCAAGTTATTTAAAAACAGTTGTAATGTAGATTGTCCCAGTAAAGTAGGACGGTGAAAAATATAAACTGAGAAATGGAAAAAAACAACAATGAATTGTAGTTACCGATAAGTTAACAGCTTAAAATAACAGCTGTTTGAAATAACAACATGACAATTCTAACAAGAGTGAAGTTTTAGCGAATTTCCCCTATAGGGAAGAAGCTATTACTGTAGGTGTCACGGTAAGACTTAAGCCCGAGACCATGATAACTTTTTGTTTTGCGATCCCCAGTTGCCAAAAACACTATTCGTTCATATTTATATATATATAAATAAAAACCATAAATTTATTTATATTTATATATATGTGTCAATTACCGCGGTAACTTTTGAAATAAATGCCCAATTTTGATGAAATTTTGTACAAATGTGTAGAGTAACATTTATGACTAAGTTCGAAAACCAGATCGATTGGGCTATGGGAAGAGGGTTTATAGGGGTTTTAAATTTTCCAACAATATTTTTTTTAATTTGTCCTTAACATTTAAAAAACACTAAATTTTAGTTATAGTCATTTTATAGAGCTTAAAAAACAAATAATTTGGTATTTTGAATCATTAACCTAGGTTAAGTGGTTCTAGAGGAAAGTCAAAAAACGTGTCCATAAAACTTCACATGTTAACCTTATCGGAAAAAGGTTTTTGGATTTTCCTCCGATAATTTTACTAAAAACTTCACATTTATTTTTACCAATCAGTTTAACTGTAAAAAAAATCATTTTGGTGTTTTAATTGTTTTTCTACGTCCAACCGTTGCAGATATATTCAAAGTGCTAATCACAGTACGTTGTCCAATGTTATCCTTATGAAGGATAAATAAATTTGTGGTATTTGGCTTCAACTAGTTGTGGTATATTGATATTTGCACAATAAGAGTTTTTCTTTATTTTCCCCATAGCAGCAAACTTGGACACTCGGCCCCCATGTTATTCATATGGATAATAAGTAAAGTTTTATATCTCCCTTAATTATGAACCTATATTAATAAAATTTGGTATTTAGCTTCACCTGGTCGAGGTATATTGATAATTGCAAAGATAAACATTTCTTATCTTCCTCGTTGCAGCAAACCTGCGTACTCAGCCCTAATGTTATTCTGATGAAGAATAAATAAAATGCTATATATCATTTATTTATGAATGTATTTTTGTGAAACTTGGTAAGTGTCTCTATGTAGTAGTGAGGAACATATATATGCATTGGAAATTCACTGAGTACGCAGGTTTGCTGCGGTGGAGATATTTACATGTATACAAAATCGTTTCACAGTGTAAGATTGTAACGTTACGTATTTTATCTTGCATAAATGTGACGTCTATGAAATAGTACGCGGTATAAGGTATATATAATTTTTGGAATATTCAATGGAAAAAATCAAACATGTTTACATAATAGTAACAATAAAGTTTTGACACTGCAGTTTATAGTCTGTATTTCTATCCTTTGCAAATATTTGTCCAGGCAGCCATTTTAATAGCTGTAAATGAATTAAACCGTTGTTATACAATATCGTCTATAAGATGATACTGCTGTGGAGTGGTTGTTAGATGGAGGCTTTTGTTGAATCACGTGTCCCTTAGGACGTGCTAGCGGGTTAATGCGAAATCTTACCACTTGATCCCAAGATGACGGGGCTCTAGCAGCCACGGTGAATGTAATTATACCGAGGAATCAACTGGATTCGTATTACACACATCTGGATATTGGATATCCATTGCAATTGGCTGCGGATAAGAGAAAATAATTACAATATAAATTGTGTTAACTTGGACGACCTTAAAAATACATATTTTAAAAGAGGACAATATAAACAAATTGAAGTGAAAACCTATACAGTAATCTAAATAATAAATCCTAAACATTTGTACTTGCTTCGGCAATACATTTACTAAAAGTGGAACGAACAGAGAAGTTTAGCATGATCCCTGCGCAGGGATGACACGCAAAATCGTTAACATTTCACTTTCGTTCAGGTGAGTCAGTGACGTACTCAGTGACATTTTGGTATGTTAAGTTCCATCGCGTTAGCTCTACACCATTTACCAATATTGTCAAGAAAGTTGAAGGTCTTCATGATCCCGAGTTGACATGACTCTACGGTATACCTTTAGATCACCGGAAAACATGAGTTAGTCAAAAAATAATAACAAATGGCATTTCCAGTGTCATTAATGAACATGTTAAACAAAATTGGACCGAGATGGGAGCCTTGAGGTACACCAGACGTGACTTTAAATGGCAAAGAGGTAGAGCCATCGCACTTGACAAGAAGCTCTGCTGGATACGTTCCATGCAGAGTTATAGTCTGCACAGACAAAATAAGGCAAGAAGAGGCTGCCGACTCCCTTAAACAAATCTGAATACAGTAATACCTAGTTAACAATCATCAGATTATTAAATATTACATTCATGTAGAATAATAAATTACCTTTGCCCCCAAGATTAAAAGTATTTAATGAAGTTAAACAATTTAAATAAAACAAAATAATTGTTTAAACAATAAGGACTATATTGATGAAGATTTCAGATTGACCTTTAATCTAACTTTCAATATGAGAGACAAAGCTTTTTTTTATCTTCGAGATGGCATAATCAGAGGAAGGAACACGAACTGCAAGGATAACTGGATATTATTAATCATGCGTGAGTCTCGTGTTTTCCTAAAAAATAAATAAAATAGTGCCCAATACAAGGTTTTTAAGTCAATATCAGTTTTGCTTAGTGGAAATATTGACATTTGTTTACTCAATCAAACTCTTGTCATATATTGGTCATAACCCAAACTGTGTAAAAGATAATAATTTTGAGCTTCAAATTTTCACTCTTATTCTAGTCAAATCCTTTTTTTATCAATATATTCTTAATTCTAGATAACAGTCATCTCTTCAAAAGAGTTTTATTCATTGTAATATTTACAAACATAATTATAGTGGAAAATTAACTTGTAGTATTATGAGGTGTCAATTTCTTTATTTAAACCTAATTAAAAGCTATAAAATATTTACAGATACAAAGTGAAAGTATATTTTTAACATATATAATGTTACATAGTTTATACTTATGCATGAACATGCACAATCTCCATTTCCGGGATAGCGGAAAGACGAAAGCTTGTTGATCCTAAGGACAAAAATCAACACCCTCGAGTTATGGTAATGCAGTTCTACTCCTCACAACTATCTATCTACATTTACATACCATGTTTACATACTCCAGCGATCAAATTGCATACTAACAATTATAATGAGCTTTTCTGAAAGTATAATTATATAGTTATCGAAATACACATAAATAAATAAAGATACAAATAAATATAGCCTTTTGAAATGCAGATAACGTTACATTGTTTGGAAAAGAAACATGCATACAAGATAGTTGTGTGAATAGTAATGAAAACGTAAGAAAGACACTTTTGTAAGCCAAGATACATTAATTGTGCTTATATATTTCCTGTTTCTGTTTTTTTTAGCGAATTTCCCCTATAGGGGATTCCTCCTATTACCGTAGTCGGCATGACAAGACCTAGGCCCGGGACCATTATAACTTGCCAAAACACCATTCGTTCAAAACTGTATATATATATATATATATATGTATCCGTGAGCACGACAACTCTCGTAAAAAAAGTCCGATTTTGACGAAATTTGGCATAAATGTGTAAAGTAGCGTTTATGACTTTAAGTTCGAAAACCAGACATATCGACCTATCCGAAGGGGTATGTTGGGGGGTTTTGTTCCCCAAAAATGTTTTTTTTGAGTTTTTTACTTATAATTTTTTTGTAAATTTAAAGAATTTTGGTTTTTCCATTTGAATCAGCTTAAAAAGACGCAAAATTTAGTGTTTTTATCATTAATCTTCTTCAAATGGTTACAGAGACATTGAAAGTGCTAAACACAGAACGTTGCCCAATGTTATTCTTATGGAGAATAAGAAAAATTGTATATCTCGCTTATATATCAACTTATCCTGATGAAACATGCTATATTGCTTCATATCGTTGTGGTCTATTGATATTTGCACTAAAAAACATTTTTTGGCCGTTAGTTCCTGTATCAGCAAACCTGTGTACTCAGCTCCCATGTTATTGTTATGAAGAATAAGTAACATGTTATCTCCCTTAATTATGAACATAAATTAATAAAATTTGGTATGTGGCTTTACCTTCTTGAGTTATATTTATATTTGTAAAACCCCCCCTTTTTGTGTTTCTTGCTTCAGCAACCCTGCATACTCAACCGCCATGTTATTCTTAAGGATAATAATTAAAATGTCATAAATCGTTTATTTATGAATGTATATTGATTAAACTTGGTATGTGGCTTTATGTGGTATTAAGATATATATATGTATATGCATTGGAAATTTACTGAGTACGCATATCTGCTGCTATGGGGGTATTTTTGTAAAACAGGCTGTAAAAAGTTAGGTTATTTTGTTTTATATTGAATAAATATCCCTAATCAATATATAAAGGTGTATAGTAAGGCGGAAATGAAATAATTTTGATTGTAGAATGAATGAGATGATTTATTTGGCTTCATTACTGACCGTGTAGATCAGTACATTATATAGTTACAGTACAATCATATTATCAATGCTATTTAAATGGGCCAAAACTTTAAGGAATTCCTAACAATCTTCGGGTCCTTGTGTTTACTTGAAATACCATAAATGCATTCATAAATCATATAATGAACCAAAATGTAACCTCTAGTTTTTGTGGTTTTATTATGAAGAAGAAATAAACTACCCTGCACTTTACGTTCTAAAGACAATGTTCAAGTAAAAATATTGTAAATAGAGCGTGTATTTTTATAATTCCATAGTTTTTGTTTTTCTGTTGATACCCACAATCTTAATTGCTAATGATCATGGCAATACAATATACCCCCGTCGCAGCAAACCTGCATACTCAGCAAATTTCCAATGGATATATAACATAACACATTATCACTTAACGGGTTTCATAAGAAATATATTCACAAACAAGCGATGTTAAAAATATTAATTATTCTCCATAAGAATAACATAGGGGAGGAGTACACAGGTTTGCTGCAACAAGGAACACAAAATAATGGGTTTTTATGCAAATATCATTAGAACTCATCTAACTAAAGTCACGTACCAAGTTTCATCCATATACATTCATAAATAACTGATATATAACATTTTAAGTATTGCCCATAAGAACATGGGGACCAAGTACCTAGGTTTGCTGCTACAGGAACCATAGGCGAAAATTTTTTTGTGCAAACAACAATAAACCACAACCAAATAAAGCCATATACCAAATTTTGCCAGTTTACGTTCATAAATAAGCGAGATATACAATTTTTATTTTTCTCCATAAGAATAACATTAGACAACGTACTGTGTTTAGCACTTTCAATATCTCGGTAACCAATTGACGTAGAGCAATGATCAAAATACCAAATTGTTTGTTTTTTTAAGCTGAATTTAATGGTATAAATTAAAATTTGATTTAAATTAAAATTACATGTGAAAACCCAAAAAAAACACATTATTGGCGTACAAAACCCCCCTTCGGATGGTGCGATTCATCTGGTTTTCAAACTCGTTCAAATAAATGATACTTTACACATTTGTACCAAATTTCATTAAGATCGGACCTTTTTTACGAGAGTTATCGTGCTTACGGACACACACACACACACACACACATATATATATATATATATATATATTATATATATACATATATAAAAATTTGAAAGAATGGTGTTTTTGGCATCTGGGGACCTCAAAATGAAAAGTTATCATGGTCTGGGGCTTAAGTCTTACCATGAGACCTACGGTAATAGCTTCTTCCCTATAGGGGAAATTCGCTAAAAATAAGCATTGCTAGTATTCTTGAACTAAGTTACATTGAATCTTATTGGTCAATATAACTTAACCTTAAAACCAATTATTTACCCAATAATCATATATAGAGCTTAACTACGTCATAAAGAGCTTGTTAAAAATATACTAGAGATAGAGCATAAGCATGACTTGGCTTATTGAACCGAATGTACTAAATTTCTCAATAAAATCATTTATCATTCATCATATAGCTTAACTATTTTCTAGTTATCTTAACTATGACCAAAACCAAACCACTTACTTAACTTGTCGTTAAGTGTACAAAGAGACGACACAACCTGGTTAGTGAGTATTCAGCCCCTTCGAAACTCTTCATATCTACCCCTTTCCATTGGGTTTATCCACCAGATTATATATATATAAATAATGCAGATTAAAATAATATTGTCGTGTTGTACTGTACAGTATTCTTTACTGTACTAATGTACAGTGCAATTTGAACAGTAAATATGGTGCAAACTAAAAAATATACGATCGTTGGGATAAGTCTCGTAGACATTAAATTACAGGTATTTGTCACTTATATTTTTAACCATTTAATTATTGCGTTAGCATTTTTGTAAGCCTATGATATTTCTACATACTAAAACTATAAATGTTTATTATTGGATTGATTTTATTATTTTCAGAGAGGAAAGACGAGCTAGAATTTTAAATATACAGGAAACCTACACAAACTAATATGACTATCATCAGCAAGTACATACATCCAACAAGCCACAAGACCACTTCATTTCGTTTGATGCTGCATAGAGCTTACAAGATCCTATTAAGTGAAAAGAACAGAAGGAAGGAAATAGCTGCAATAAAATCCATAGCGCATGCCAACGGATACAGTTCTACACTAATTGATCGAATGGGGACGAAAATATTGAAGAAGATGAAGAACCAAGTACGTCTCCGAAGAATGACAACCTTGGGCAACGAACAAGAGAAGGAGAGTTCCATATTGAAGAATGACAACCTTGGGCAACGAACAAGAGAAGGAGAGTTCCATATTGAAGAATGACAACCTTGGTCAACGAACAAGAGAAGGAGAGTTCCATATTGAAGAATGACAACCTTGGGCAACGAACAAGAGAAGGAGAGTTCCATATTGAAGAATGACAACCTTGGGCAACGAACAAGAGAAGGAGAGTTCCATATTGCAGCATTCAACTTCACTGGAGATAAAACACAGAAAACTGTAAATCGATTTAAGAAGTATGGCGTCTCCGTAGCCTTCAAGACGCAAAACACGATGAGTAAAATACTGCATCCCAATATTGAGGATTGTGATAAGTTTGATAAGCCAGGTGTATATAAAATAAGTTGTAATGATTGCGATAGTTTTTATGTTGGCCAAACTGTTAATTTTGTAAAAAGATATAAGAATCATGTTTTAGCTTGGAACAACAGGAAACTGGAAAAAACAAATGTCATAAAGCATCTCCTGTAAAATGACCACACATTGGGAAAAATTGAAGACAATTTAACTATTATCCAGATTTGTAAGAAAGAAAATGTAATGAATGCATGGGAGGCATTGTTTATTTTCAAGGAAAAATGTAAGGATAGGAATAAATTGATTAATGAACATGCCAACTTTGACTCTGGTGGAACTTTTCGCAACTTGTTTCCGGAACTTCCGGTAGCCAATAGTATATAAGCTGTATGCCATATTTTTTCTATAATTCACTGATTGGGCCTGATGATAACCGGGGTGAGTGGTTGAAATCGATCTTTTTGTATATTTATCGTCTTGTATCTAAGTACAGTATAAATGTAAATATAACTTGTAGTGTTGTGAGACGTAGTTTTATTTGGTCCTGTTAATTGTAACAACACGTATTATGCTACTCAATAAACTATTTATATTATTATACCCTTGGAGAAACGATAGGGATGTTTAATGCATCTTTAAATCGACGAATTTGTTAACTTGATTGACATACAAGGTCAGAGGAAGGATTTAAAAACCAGCTAAAATAAATGGCAATACGTGACAGGCTTCGTACATTTTATATAGTTGACGTTTATTTATAAAATATTTGTCGATATGATAAAATATCAAATAAAACCAATGACACATTGCGGGTGAATAAATCTTTTTATTTGGTGAGAACATAACACATAAACTGTCAGGTTTTACTTACAAGTGTGACATTTTATTATGAAAATGTCCATTGCTGTTCTAACCGGATTGTCATTCCAGCCCGCAAATATGTGTCATGTGTGTCCACCAGTAACTTGTATATGATTCCTGGAATTTTGTTGACAAAAATAGATTAAAATTTTATGGCTGATTATTTATTGATTGTAATAAATATAAAATGAGGATGCTTAAGACATGTATATGCCTTTTACGAACATAACGCATTTTTCTTACTTGCCACCTGTCATCTTCCTACGATTCACCAAACGTCATATATCTCTTTAAAAATGTTCTCTCCTTTAATTAGTACTTAGACTGATAATTTGTGATACACGGGATACAAACTTCTGTTGAAATAATAACCTGTGAGAATATATACATCGTCTGCAGAAGATAAGCATTCAAACAGTCAAGGTCGATGTGGTGAAGCCCTAAATAAGTTTTTGATATCTGTGATTTTTTTTACACGAGAAGGAATGATAAAAAAATTGTTATTTTATTCTTTATGTCAGGATTTCTTCATCAAAAAATATTATTATTGAAAGGCAAGCTACCTACTAAATTTAAAAAAAAGTAAAATTTAGCTTCATTATTGAATATTTACTCGATTTCAGAAGTAAGAAGAACACTAACTTTTATAATCCTTTCTAAAGTAGCATTATGTAAAAAGTTTTAATTCTTACTACTAAAGAGCAATTAATTTGATAGGGTTATTCTATGAACCTGTAATCAAGGATAAAAAATGATTAGGAGCTTTCCTGAAATAATAATTTCCTATTGGTGACTTAATTTCTGCGTATTGTTCTATGTGTTGTAAATTTATAAAACTATTTCATAATATTCCAACAAATTATATTTACCAATTCACTCTCACATACAAGGTGGCACAAGATAACGCAGAATTAATCAGATTTTCAGGCATAACGATAGAACATGAATAACATATATTGTAAAAATAGTCCATTATATCAAATGTAAAGCTATCAAACAGTGTCGTTGAATATGTTTCAAAATATTTTTCCATCTAAAAAAAACAGGACCTCATTTATTTTATTTACATTTAAATAGCATTCATTATTTTTTTTTTTGTAAAAGCATTAAATATAAGTTAGTCAATACATGACACGATTATATTTATGAGCTAGTACGCAGTATGAGTTTAGGAGATGGTCTCTGCCCTCCCCAGTCATGGCTCAGGTTCAAGGCTCATTTCCTGTAACGACCAACACCGATACAGCCGACTTACCACCAGCAGCGACTCCAGATTACGCATTATGGACTTTTTAAACATCACCTGTATCCATTTCGAAGTAAAAGCCCTTTTGAGCCCCGGTCTCCTGCCCTTGCCCCCACAAAGCCAAATCTACCTATGGAAGCGTGCCTACGTGTGGCGGGACGAGGCCGGCTCACCAATAACAGAACGAGGCTAAACAAAACAAAATTGCATGGATCGAACAAGAATATTTTATTAAATACAAAAACCATGAAAAATAAGCCAGAGTGGCAGCACTGCACCAAGCACAAACAAAATTAACTAAAATTTTACTTGCATACAATAATTGTTCTTTTAATTTCCAGGCGCAAAACAAAAGTCATTACGATCCCTTTATTCAGACAATGTACTATAAACTGATTTTTTTGAACTTCTCATATTTTTCAAAAATTAACAAAATTAGCTCTAAGCGTAAATCATTATCCATAAATGTATCTTTTTTGATATAGGCTAACCATTGCAGAATAAAAACAATAGCATATTTCACATCTGAGAGTAACAAAAACTTTAAAATGTAGATATCCTATGCACGGCTAAGGAAGAAATTCCTCAAAAACGACCCGATTCACCATATTATAGTATGGGTAAAGAACCTATCAGATTGCTCATTTTGTAATTTTAACTGTGTTTAAGACATACATACAGATTGGATCATGGATTGGTCTGCCTTATTTGAAAAAAGTTTTTTTTAGAAATTTCTGTTTTAACATTAAACAAGGTTTAATGGCAAATTTACCAATTCACGATCACAAATACTCAAAATTCACAAATTTTACACTTTTACAAGTGATTTAGGGGAGGGGGTGTCTCCCCCCCAAGGGTGACGCCCCTGAAACATATAATATAATTTTACTATTGGCACTACCTATAACCAGCAAAAGAGCTGAGTAGTCATAGTATTAGAAAACCGGATCACTGTAGTTTGGCTTAACCAATGTTGACGATCTGTTTTTCACTAGAATCCTATTAATATGTTGCGGAAATTATTGTTGAATTTATAAAATGAAAACTTGAGTAATTGTTTTGTTTCAGGAGAATAAATGGAAAAGTTGTTGAACAAATTCCGTTACTTCAAAGTTTTAGAGGCTTAGTTAAACATAGGCTTGTTACATTTATACATGTTATGCATTTTTGGAAAGCTGGTTAAATGTTATATTAAATGGACACTTTGCCCCAATTGGTTGATATTTGGTCGGTAAAGAAACACCGATAGAAACCCACGAGATATTTAAAATGAAAATCCACAAGGTTGGACATAAGACTCAGAGGTCTCTGATTTAAAAAAATCCAAGATGGTGGCCAATATGGTGGTTGTTATATATTTATCATTTTTTCATATTTATAATATTTAATATGTAATGATCACATTTTTTGAATTATGTTCAATTTGATAAGTGTGTATTATTTTAAAGGCGATAGTATCAACACATATTTATCTTATAATTTGTATCTCCAAAAATCTACTGGATGAAATTTTATGATAAGTTTATAAGTTTTCATCGAACATTATATTATGTGTCATAGTTAATCTTATTATGATATAAGCTTACGTTTTTGTAATTTACACTCATAATAGTGTATTTATATAATAGTTGCTGTTGTTATTTTATTCTCCTTTTGTTATAAGTAATTTGTAATATTAATAATAATTGTTATATTAATATTAATTTAAAATTATTAGGCATTTTAAAGCTTGATGCAATTTAATACGTGTGCATTTTTCAGGTTATTTTGTAAGAAATTCATTTATTACAAAAATCAGATTATGAATGATCTGTTAGCCTATTTATAAACTGCATTATGACAATCAAAAGGTTTTAGCCAGAAAATCACCTTGAAATGGTTAGAGAATCAATTTGATATAGTTCGGAAATCGGCGTAAAAAGTTGGGAAATTAGAGGTCCCTCCCCCCTCCCAATAATTTTCTCGTGCGATGCCCTTGTGTGTTACAGAAAACTTACATTTCAGCTTTTCAAGTAACATCCGTTACTCATCAATACCTATAATCAGCAAAAGAGCTGAGTGTTCATTAGTTGCTGGAGACTAAAGGGAAAAGTTTTTTGAAAAAAAAACCTTTTATTTCAAAGTTTTAGAGGCTTTGCCAAAAATCCGCTTGTAACATTTCTAATGTTTCTACATCATTAGAAAGCTGGTTAAATTTTATATTAAATAGACACTTTGTTCGTCCCATTTGGTTGATATTTGGTCGTTAAAGAGCCATAAAACTCAGAACTCTCAGATTTAAAAAATCCAAGATGGCGTCCAATATGGCGGCCTTCCCGCACGTGGATTTTGGTAGACTTGATATGTTTTTTGGGACCCTATTCCATGTCTAAAAAACCTTACTTTGCTTCTTTTACAATTAGTTGGATGTTTAACCTTTTTTAGCTTTAATTTGATTAGCCTAATATATCAAACAATGATACAAGACATTTAGTCCTAACCTCTGTGCCATTGCAAATGTAGGCTAGCCTATCTTTTCTAAGCCAAAATTCAGTTATTATGGTGCAAAACTTCACTGGTGGGTGCAATTGAGAACCAGTAACAATAAATAAATGAAAAGAGATATTCAACTTGGGAAATAACTTGAGATAAAACAGAATTACTATGAATTGGAAAATGGGGACACGAGATATTTAAAATGAAAATCCACAAGGTTGGACATAATAATAAAAATGGCAAAAATAGAATACAACTTACACGTAACGGTGCTTTGCCACGTTTAGAAGTACACCTTAGAAGTGGTTGGCCAGATTAAAAAGGATATTAAATTAAATTGAAAATTGAACATGAGTTCTAGGTTAGCCGACCACTTCAAAGACAGACAGCAGCTCCTATGGAAATCTGACATTTCCGGGCACAGCAAAAGGGATCGCAGCGCCTCCACAGAGGTAGGACACATAAAACAACAGGAAACGCATATTACATATAACCAAACAAATGGGTGTGACGTGCTGGGGCATAGTCACAGCTAACTTTCATACTTCAACATTAAATATCTAATGTTTTAAACGTATTTGTAATAATGTCAATCTATAATTAAATCTTTATTTTTAACTGCATCTAAACAATTGGGAAATTAAAACTAAAATTTGATACCAAAATTGTATTTAGTTATTTTTTTATTAATAAACGTTTTTGCATTAATGTTGCTATACAACCTTCAATATTTGAATGGTTGTCCACCTTATTATTTTCATACTGGTTGCAACCGGAATTTTCGAATCGCTTGTGAACGAATGTCCTCGAGGATAATTAGAACCAACTCCGTTACAGTCTGACATGTGGCGCTCCACTGAGAGCTGATAAGTGGGTTATATCCTTGACATTTATGACAACTCTCTGCAATAACTCCACGAAATATTGTTTGGCTAAGTTTTGACTAAGTTTACTTAATGTATTTTTTGTTACGTAATTGTTATTATAGAAACAATGATAAATTAAAATAAATACAAAACATAGGTTCTTCAAAATTATAGCAACAGATTAGGTAATATTATCTCACATAATTTTTATATACAGTTCTCTAAGCGAAATTCTTAAGTCAAAACTGTGGGAGTTTGGCAAATCGCAGGATGTTGGGAGAGGGCTCAAATCAAAGGTCTTGATCCCAGGGACTCAAGAAAAGTAATAGTATTTCTAAAACGTTACCAGCAAACGAGAAATAACGTGAAACATCCCCTATAAAAAACATAGGGATTTAGAAGCATCTTTATTTACATTAAAACATGTGATTGCGTGTCCACTTTGTTCACGATATGTGTTTATACTTATGTGTTTCATTTCCTCAGCATATAAGGAGTATAGAAATCAAGTTTAGAGGCTAGGTCCCTTTCGATCAACTAATATTTCATATTGTTCTATGTAGAGAAGGAACAGATTTAGTCTTTTTAATCATCGTACGTCATTAGAGCTCTACTTTATGGTCGGTCATATATCCGCGTTATTCTAATGTAATTAAATGTAAATTATTTAAACTCCTGGCTTTATAAACTGTCAGAACTACGTGCGGAGGACGAGCCACTAGCTAGTTTTTGAATATGTAAATACGATACAAATGTTGGGGTTGGCAATGCAAACCAAATCTGTGCATGTCACTCCAAATCGTATCGTCGTGTGTGAATATAATACGAGCTCTGTATATATTCATAGCTGCAGCACCATCAACATTATTCATATGGGGGTTTTACCTACATGTCCATGACCAACTGTTATATAATTTACATATTGTGAACGAATGTGGTTTTTAATTATAGTAAAAACACGAAAACGAAATTTCTGATTCTTCTGTTAAAGAAATGTTTTATATAACTTTCCTGTATACAAATTAACGAAAAAAAGATTTTTGTTAAACAAATTACGAAACAAGTTGTAAAATTTAATTTATTCCGAACCTATTATCCAAAGAATTGTCTTAGCAACTTGGACCAAAAAATTAAACGAGCTCAATCATTTCTAAAATTTTAGATTAGATTGATTTTAAAAGGAATATTTATGAGTTTGCCTTAGTACCTTAGTTCCTTAAACCTTAGTGCCTATGGACAATATTTCGTCAGTAATGGTTCATTGTCGGTTTCGAATGATTTCTCAGGCTTCGTTCAATGTTTGGTTGTTTGAAGTTCAATATAACGGTTCGGCGTGGTGAAGAGTTCAACAAACAAAACACGACCCTCAAGGGACCCAACCTAGGATCACGGACGGTTGTATTTACACTCAGTAGGAAATGGTAAATCAGCATTTGTATACTCAAGTCGTTTAGCTGATCCAAAATTAAACACAAGTACAAAATAAATTATGTTGGAATATTTGTCTTATTTATTTATTTATTTCCAACGGTTTTCTATAGTAGTTTTCCAATATTATTTGTAAAAAGTAACCATCAAACGAGAAATAACGTAAAACATCCCCCATGAGAAAAACATGGGGATTTATAAACGTCTGCTTTGTTTACATTAAAATATGTGATTACGTGTCTACTTTGTTTACAAACTGACAGGTTTTCCTACTTGTATCGGAATATAAAGAGGGAAACAATTATTTGAGGCAGAGTGTATAGTCAAGGTTAGGGGCTATGGCCCCTTCAAGCCACTAGTAAAATATAATATTATATAAATAGATCTTGACGCATGGCTTCTTGACACGAGAGGTTTGCTTATTTAAGAAAATAAAGCTTTAAAAAATACTACTAAAGATTACATTATAACAGAATGGCATGATTTCATTATTAAAAAGTAACTACCAATGTCGACAAACCAGGATGGACTGTTTAGATTACCTTCAAAGTTATAATTATCTTATTAAATATATATTAAATATTTGATATTAATAGATTTAGTACTTTTGACTTAACGAAAACTCAGAGCATGTCCTTCCGGAATAAAGACAAACTTGTGAACGGAGTTAATTAAGTATTAGTTTTGTTATGAAACTATTTAAAAGCAATTTTACGGAATAAAATTTAACGAACCAAAAGAAAAGCAACAATACAATTTAAATCTAAAATTTACGGGAAGGTTTCGACCAAGAAATCAAAACTTCTGATCAGTGGCTAAGTTTTAGGTTTCATGTATACAAATTATAAGTGAACAAAACCCCTGAAGCCAATATTATTTTAAAATTGTTCAATGTATTGTATCAATAAATAAACCAATCAATCAGATACATCAATTGAGCCAGTAAGACACACTGTTTCGTATTGCAAATGTAAGGCAAACAAAATAATAAAAACCTTTGCCAAACTAAAATATCTCCTTATTTATTACCAAGTCCTTAAGTTTATAGTCAAATTTTTCCATTAGAAGGCACTTGACATTAACCAGTAACTTTTAACTTAAGGAAGTTAGGTAAATTGAAGAATTTTAAGAACTATTTAGATCAAATTCACGTTTTGCAAGTAGAGGAGAACTGAGGGTTTAACCCCGTAATCGGCGCTTTTTTCCCATGTTATTCTTATGGGGAGCCGTTTTTGCGCCGACGCCAGCTCCCGCCTTACACAAGTTTCCTTGTTAGCCTATACTAATTTCCAACCCTTGCCTATATTAAATATATTTTCCCAATCCCCATCCCTCCTCTATATTTTTTAAAATTAATTTTCAAATTCAGGCTAAAAAACTATCTTTAGTGTTTATAGTCCGATTTGTCTGCAATTTGGATATGTTACTGTCCTAGGCAAGTGTTTTAATAAATTCCACTTACATTTCCCAAATTCACTATAACGGTCAAATTAAAAAATATTTTTGAAAAATACTATAGTGCCAATTGCCAACTTCTTTATTTACTGCCCGATTTATTTAAAATTTAGATACGTTATTGACCTAGGCAAGTGTTTTAATAAATTCCACTTACATATCCCAAATTCACTATTACGGTTAAATTAAAAAATATTTTTGAAAAGTACTGCCAATTGGCAACTTCTTTATTTACTGTCCGATTTGTTTAAAATTTGGATATGTAATTGTCCTAGGCAAGTGATTTAATAAATTCCACTTACATTTCCCAAATTCACTATTACGGTCAAATTAAAAAATATTTTTGAAAAATACTGCCAATTGCCAACTTCTTTATTTACTGTCCGATTTGTTTAAAATTTAGATATGTTATTGTCCTAGGCAAGTGTTTTAATAAATTCCACTTACATTTCCCAAATTCACTATTACGGTCAAATTAAAAAATATTTTTGAAAAATACTACCAATTGCCAACTTCTTTATTTACTGTTCGATTTGATTGATTTTTTGATATGGCCTTAAACTATTATATGTATAATTACCATATATAAGTTAAAAATTGTATACTTTATATAGTTTATATATATAATCCATAAAAAATTAAATTTTGTGTTTATGGTCTGATTTGACTGATTTTTGGATATGTTACTATCCTAAGCTAATGCATTAATAAATCCCACATACATTTTCCAAATTCACTATTACGGTCAAATTAAAACATATTTTGAAAAATATACCATCAATTGCCAACTTCTTTATTTACTGTCCGATTTGACTGATTTTTGGATATGACCTTAAACTATTATGTGTATAATTATCATATCTAAGTTCCAAATTTTATACTTTGTATAGTTTATATATATAATCCATAAAAAATTAAATTTCGTGTTTATGGTCCGATTTGACTGATTGTTTGGATATGTTAAGCTAATGCATAAAAAAAAATTCCCCCTACGTTTCCCAAACACTACAGTCAAATTAACAAAATATTTTGAAAAATATACTATCAATTGCCATCTTCTTTATTGTCCGATTTATTTTTGGATATGTTATAGCCCCCAACTATTATATCTAAAATTACCATATATTATTTCCACCTATAATACAGTCGTTATGTTGTTTTGACCAACCTAAAAACCAACTTTGTGGTCCGATTTGTCTGCAATATGTTACTGCCCATTGCATAAGTGCATTTCCAAATTCACTATTACGGTTGGATTAAAAAAAAAAATGCAAGCTTATTTACCATCCCGCTGTTATAATTGCCATATTTCCAATATTGTTGGGGCCCTCTCAACCACCTCTCACTGTAATATATATATCCACAAAATGTTTATGGTCAGAACTGTCTAAATTTTGGATATTAAGCTAATGCATAAGTCCATTTCTAATATTTTGCAAATTAGTCTGGATATGTTGTTGCGTATTTCCAATTCTTAAATTATAGCACAAAAAATGAATTTTTAAAACCCAAAACAACTAAACACAAAACACTAATCTTTCTTTGTGCTTGTTTGGAGTAGTCTTTATTTTATCCAACTTAATTTTAATTTTGCAGTTAAAATCAAACTTCCCACATTCTAGCTCCCTTTCCAGCCAGTGGTTGGAGACATAAAGGTTACGAATATTTTCAAACTGTACAATATATCTTTTTCTACCCCTATGTTGGACTTGTTTAATAGCGCTTATTAATAATTCCGCACCATATTCCAAATCCTCCAGTCTACTACATTCTTTAAATTTAACATTGCCTTTAATATCTTGCATCTCTATGTCTTCTTGTCCAACATCATCCCACTCATTGTTACGGAAACTTAGGTTTTCTATTTTTGGAAAGGAATTGCCATAAAATGTTGCGGTTCCGTTAGTGTTAAAGCTTGCAAGTGGCTCGTTGGTAGGTAGATAAATAATGTCCAAATCACCACTGTATGGCAACACGCAATAACCTTGCCTATTCTTATTTATCTCTATAAATACAGTTTTACAGACACCTTTAACATAGTATACACCCCTCCGTCCATCCTTTTCTGCCAACACTCCCACAAACTTGTTGTTTACTACAAACGCATACACTATGTAATGTCCATAATGCTCTAGATCCTCCCAACGTCGCAGGAAGTAATCTTTTAATTTATCCTCTCTTTCCCTTCTTTCTTGTTCTTTAGCCAACTGTGCTTTGTATTCCTCTGCAACAGTATTTTCCACATATTCCAATTTACGCTTATTACTGTCAATGTCTTCTAATTCCAATTTCCTCTTTTTGGAACAACTCTCTAAGAAAGGCTTGGAAAGTGGCTCTATTTCTTTAATAGTGTATGGGTACAGTTTATTGGTCCGGCTTCTTAAAACGTAGGGAGTAAGGTTAGGACTTTCCACTAAGCCTAATTCTTCTAAATTGATGTGTTTAGGTATAGTGGAGAAAGGTGTATTTGATTTTGTAAAACATGTGCCCCCAGATTTGATGTAACACTTATGCTTTACACTTATGGCATCAGGAAACTCCTCTATTACCTCTACATAGTTAGTTGGTAAACAGTTAAAGCTAAATGCAGATAGAGCATACTTTATTAACTTTTCCCTTTGTGTACTATCTTTTGGCAGTTTTAGTTGTACTCCAGTTATCTTCTTCGTATTACTATTACCCCAATATGCGTATTGTAATAAATCGTTAAACACTAAACAACAACTGTTTTGTAATTGATTGGCAACTTTCACCCACATCTTATGCAGAGGTACAGCATAGAATGGAGCATTTTGAAAGTACCGTTTGTTGTCTTCTATTAGACTTAAACAATCTCTTAAAGGTTCAAACCCTTTACCAAAACCTCTACAATAGTTATAGACTGTTGCCTCTAACCTTGTTATTCCATTCTCTCTAGCTAGTTTAGACGAGAACGTTTCTTTTAGTCTCGCATCTGGACAGTTTACATAGTTTATTATATGGTTTCCTATACTTTTAACTACTCCAGGGCTTGTAATCTGGCATATAAATTTATTATATATTTTTACCCTACTATTTACATTAAACCATGTTAAACAGTCTTTACTAACATTATCTACAATAACATTATATCCATTCTTGTACGCCCCTTGGTAGCAAAAGTTAAAGTTTTCTGTAAGATATTGGCATATTTCCTCTTTATTAAATATTCCAGCCAAATCTAGTGTTATATCGAAATCCATAAGATAGTACATTTCTTTTTCCAGATCTTGCAGTATCTTTGGAAGATCTTCCAACAAATCCTTAATTTTAACATTTGCAAGCTCTATTTTATAGGGAATTGCTATAGGATCATCATACTTTTGTTTAATTTGGTCAATATCTTTCTTTATTATTTGTAACACACCCTCGCTTTGGACGCCAGAGGACCTCTCCAAGGAGAATGGTAGTTTGGCCACAACACCATGTCGAGCTAAAGAGAACTTTTTAAATATTCCTCGTAAGTAGCTATTAAACGAGCCACATATTTCCTTCTTAACTTTAAATTTATTCCGAACGTCCCAATCACAATCCGTAACATTGGTTATCTTAACTAACATTATGTTATCACAAAACGCATCCGTTATAGATGTTAAGTTATTTAATTTTGGTTCGCCCTCGCAATAGTTTATATTACCTATGTCTGTAAGAAGGTTATTATTACGTAGATTTTCTAATAAAAACCATATACCGAATCTTTCGTTAGTAGGTTTAATACAATTTCCCAATAAATGGCTAACAGAGTACATTTCTTTTATACAAAAAAGTAGCGGAAACATGTAAACAGGACAGATATAATTACACTATAGGCATATAGAGGTTGTAAATATATGGATATTGTATATAAACATAGGCGAGCGGTAAGTGTAACATGTAAGTGGACACCCATATGCAAATATGGAATACCCACTATTAATATAATTCCAAATTCGACTAAATAAGTTTATAGTCTCAATATAATTAACATATTAACTAACGGTGCCATCCCGCATTAGTACCCAAATTGTCGAAATTCTATAATTCTATTCTTAGTCCTTGTATAGTATTAGGTTTTGTACTATTAAACCCTACATTCTTATCCTGTGCAGTAGAGTAATATATGCATGTTATTTAATACAGATACGCACATTCTACAAGACCTATACATAGATCTGTTGTATAAGCAGCAGAATAGACGTCTCATTGTGTTGTTGTAAAGTAAAACATAAATGTAAATTGTGCTGGATACAACCGGCCAGATATTAGACAGGAAATGTGTTGGAAGTGTATTGCCAAACAGTAAGACAAACACCACATAGTGCAGCATGTAATCAATCCATTACTATTTAGACAAATGTATAAGGTCAGTATTGGTACAACATCCGATATATTAGCCAAACCCACAATCAAACTTGGAAAACAAACAGTAAAAAATTAATATTATAGTAACAGAAATAGTAAGAGTATAAGGACATAGTAATATTTAAAGTTTATAAAACAACACAAATGCAGAGACACAATAAATGACACACTCCAACACATTACGACACAGGCACAGATACTGGTTTACAGCCATTTATACAACTTTACAGGTTCTGTCAACTGACACAAAAAATAGTTTGTAAATTGTGTAAGAAATATATGTAATATAAACAAATTTAACACAATCATAACATTTTGAGGACACAATGTTTGGACTGGGTTTGGCTAATATATCGGATGTTGTACCAATACTGACCTTATACATTTGTCTAAATAGTAATGGATTGATTACATGCTGCACTATGTGGTGTTTGTCTTACTGTTTGGCAATACACTTCCAACACATTTCCTGTCTAATATCTGGCCGGTTGTATCCAGCACAATTTACATTTATGTTTTACTTTACAACAACACAATGAGACGTCTATTCTGCTGCTTATACAACAGATCTATGTATAGGTCTTGTAGAATGTGCGTATCTGTATTAAATAACATGCATATATTACTCTACTGCACAGGATAAGAATGTAGGGTTTAATAGTACAAAACCTAATACTATACAAGGACTAAGAATAGAATTATAGAATTTCGACAATTTGGGTACT
This sequence comes from Allygus modestus, assembly GCA_963675035.1. Classification (NCBI taxonomy): domain Eukaryota; kingdom Metazoa; phylum Arthropoda; class Insecta; order Hemiptera; family Cicadellidae; genus Allygus; species Allygus modestus. The sequence goes on from OY776112.1 coordinate 380,917,975, forward strand.
AATGCGGGATGGCACCGTTAGTTAATATGTTAATTATATTGAGACTATAAACTTATTTAGTCGAATTTGGAATTATATTAATAGTGGGTATTCCATATTTGCATATGGGTGTCCACTTACATGTTACACTTACCGCTCGCCTATGTTTATATACAATATCCATATATTTAAAACCTCTATATGCCTATAGTGTAATTATATCTGTCCTGTTTACATGTTTCCGCTACTTTTTTGTATAAAAGAAATGTACTCTGTTAGCCATTTATTGGGAAATTGTATTAAACCTACTAACGAAAGATTCGGTATATGGTTTTTATTAGAAAATCTACGTAATAATAACCTTCTTACAGACATAGGTAATATAAACTATTGCGAGGGCGAACCAAAATTAAATAACTTAACATCTATAACGGATGCGTTTTGTGATAACATAATGTTAGTTAAGATAACCAATGTTACGGATTGTGATTGGGACGTTCGGAATAAATTTAAAGTTAAGAAGGAAATATGTGGCTCGTTTAATAGCTACTTACGAGGAATATTTAAAAAGTTCTCTTTAGCTCGACATGGTGTTGTGGCCAAACTACCATTCTCCTTGGAGAGGTCCTCTGGCGTCCAAAGCGAGGGTGTGTTACAAATAATAAAAAAAGATATTGACCAAATTAAACAAAAGTATGATGATCCTATAGCAATTCCCTATAAAATAGAGCTTGCAAATGTTAAAATTAAGGATTTGTTGGAAGATCTTCCAAAGATACTGCAAGATCTGGAAAAAGAAATGTACTATCTTATGGATTTCGATATAACACTAGATTTGGCTGGAATATTTAATAAAGAGGAAATATGCCAATATCTTACAGAAAACTTTAACTTTTGCTACCAAGGGGCGTACAAGAATGGATATAATGTTATTGTAGATAATGTTAGTAAAGACTGTTTAACATGGTTTAATGTAAATAGTAGGGTAAAAATATATAATAAATTTATATGCCAGATTACAAGCCCTGGAGTAGTTAAAAGTATAGGAAACCATATAATAAACTTTGTAAACTGTCCAGATGCGAGACTAAAAGAAACGTTCTCGTCTAAACTAGCTAGAGAGAATGGAATAACAAGGTTAGAGGCAACAATCTATAACTATTGTAGAGGTTTTGGTAAAGGGTTTGAACCTTTAAGAGATTGTTTAAGTCTAATAGAAGACAACAAACGGTACTTTCAAAATGCTCCATTCTATGCTGTACCTCTGCATAAGATGTGGGTGAAAGTTGCCAATCAATTACAAAACAGTTGTTGTTTAGTGTTTAACGATTTATTACAATACGCATATTGGGGTAATAGTAATACGAAGAAGATAACTGGAGTACAACTAAAACTGCCAAAAGATAGTACACAAAGGGAAAAGTTAATAAAGTATGCTCTATCTGCATTTAGCTTTAACTGTTTACCAACTAACTATGTAGAGGTAATAGAGGAGTTTCCTGATGCCATAAGTGTAAAGCATAAGTGTTACATCAAATCTGGGGGCACATGTTTTACAAAATCAAATACAACTTTCTCCACTATACCTAAACACATCAATTTAGAAGAATTAGGCTTAGTGGAAAGTCCTAACCTTACTCCCTACGTTTTAAGAAGCCGGACCAATAAACTGTACCCATACACTATTAAAGAAATAGAGCCACTTTCCAAGCCTTTCTTAGAGAGTTGTTCCAAAAAGAGGAAATTGGAATTAGAAGACATTGACAGTAATAAGCGTAAATTGGAATATGTGGAAAATACTGTTGCAGAGGAATACAAAGCACAGTTGGCTAAAGAACAAGAAAGAAGGGAAAGAGAGGATAAATTAAAAGATTACTTCCTGCGACGTTGGGAGGATCTAGAGCATTATGGACATTATATAGTGTATGCGTTTGTAGTAAACAACAAGTTTGTGGGAGTGTTGGCAGAAAAGGATGGACGGAGGGGTGTATACTATGTTAAAGGTGTCTGTAAAACTGTATTTATAGAGATAAATAAGAATAGGCAAGGTTATAGCGTGTTGCCATACAGTGGTGATTTGGACATTATTTATCTACCTACCAACGAGCCACTTGCAAGCTTTAACACTAACGGAACCGCAACATTTTATGGCAATTCCTTTCCAAAAATAGAAAACCTAAGTTTCCGTAACAATGAGTGGGATGATGTTGGACAAGAAGACATAGAGATGCAAGATATTAAAGGCAATGTTAAATTTAAAGAATGTAGTAGACTGGAGGATTTGGAATATGGTGCGGAATTATTAATAAGCGCTATTAAACAAGTCCAACATAGGGGTAGAAAAAGATATATTGTACAGTTTGAAAATATTCGTAACCTTTATGTCTCCAACCACTGGCTGGAAAGGGAGCTAGAATGTGGGAAGTTTGATTTTAACTACAAAATTAAAATTAAGTTGGATAAAATAAAGACTACTCCAAACAAGCACAAAGAAAGATTAGTGTTTTGTGTTTAGTTGTTTTGGGTTTTAAAAATTCATTTTTTGTGCTATAATTTAAGAATTGGAAATACGCAACAACATATCCAGACTAATTTGCAAAATATTAGAAATGGACTTATGCATTAGCTTAATATCCAAAATTTAGACAGTTCTGACCATAAACATTTTGTGGATATATATATTACAGTGAGAGGTGGTTGAGAGGGCCCCAACAATATTGGAAATATGGCAATTATAACAGCGGGATGGTAAATAAGCTTGCATTTTTTTTTTTAATCCAACCGTAATAGTGAATTTGGAAATGCACTTATGCAATGGGCAGTAACATATTGCAGACAAATCGGACCACAAAGTTGGTTTTTAGGTTGGTCAAAACAACATAACGACTGTATTATAGGTGGAAATAATATATGGTAATTTTAGATATAATAGTTGGGGGCTATAACATATCCAAAAATAAATCGGACAATAAAGAAGATGGCAATTGATAGTATATTTTTCAAAATATTTTGTTAATTTGACTGTAATGTTTGGGAAACGTAGGGGGAATTTTTTTTTATGCATTAGCTTAACATATCCAAACAATCAGTCAAATCGGACCATAAACACGAAATTTAATTTTTTATGGATTATATATATAAACTATACAAAGTATAAAATTTGGAACTTAGATATGATAATTATACACATAATAGTTTAAGGTCATATCCAAAAATCAGTCAAATCGGACAGTAAATAAAGAAGTTGGCAATTGATGGTATATTTTTCAAAATATTTTTTAATTTGACCGTAATAGTGAATTTGGAAAATGTATGTGGGATTTATTAATGCATTAGCTTAGGATAGTAACATATCCAAAAATCAGTCAAATCAGACCATAAACACAAAATTTAATTTTTTATGGATTATATATATAAACTATATAAAGTATACAATTTTTAACTTAGATATGGTAATTATACATATAATAGTTTAAGGCCATATCCAAAAATCAATCAAATCGAACAGTAAATAAAGAAGTTGGCAATTGGTAGTATTTTTCAAAAATATTTTTTAATTTGACCGTAATAGTGAATTTGGGAAATGTAAGTGGAATTTATTAAAACACTTGCCTAGGACAATAACATATCTAAATTTTAAACAAATCGGACAGTAAATAAAGAAGTTGGCAATTGGCAGTATTTTTCAAAAATATTTTTTAATTTGACCGTAATAGTGAATTTGGGAAATGTAAGTGGAATTTATTAAATCACTTGCCTAGGACAATCACATATCCAAATTTTAAACAAATCGGACAGTAAATAAAGAAGTTGCCAATTGGCAGTACTTTTCAAAAATATTTTTTAATTTGACCGTAATAGTGAATTTGGGATATGTAAGTGGAATTTATTAAAACACTTGCCTAGGTCAATAACGTATCCAAATTTTAAATAAATCGGGCAGTAAATAAAGAAGTTGGCAATTGGCAGTATTTTTCAAAAATATTTTTTAATTTAACCGTAATAGTGAATTTGGGATATGTAAGTGGAATTTATTAAAACACTTGCCTAGGTCAATAACGTATCCAAATTTTAAATAAATCGGGAAGTAAATAAAGAAGTTGGCAATTGGCACTATAGTATTTTTCAAAAATATTTTTTAATTTGACCGTTATAGTGAATTTGGGAAATGTAAGTGGAATTTATTAAAACACTTGCCTAGGACAGTAACATATCCAAATTGCAGACAAATCGGACTATAAACACTAAAGATAGTTTTTTAGCCTGAATTTGAAAATTAATTTTAAAAAATATAGAGGAGGGATGGGGATTGGGAAAATATATTTAATATAGGCAAGGGTTGGACATTAGTATAGGCTAACAAGGAAACTTGTGTAAGGCGGGAGCTGGCGTCGGCGCAAAAACGGCTCCCCATAAGAATAACATGGGAAAAAAGCGCCGATTACGGGGTTAAACCCTCAGTTCTCCTCTACTTTTGCATAAAGTAATTTTTAATTTATTACACAAATAGGGGTAGAAAGCAAAAAAAATATAAATAACCAGTAAAATTTGAATTCAATAACTTGAATAAAAGATAAGTGTTCAGTGAATGATGAAGTTATTTCAGTCATAATTAGGTTATTGTATCATAGGAAGCGCGGAGTAAGAAGAACCACGATTCGCGATGTAATTAAGTTGAAAAAGGTTTGGGAATTGTAATTACTTCACTGAAAGGCTCAGCTGTCTTTCCTGAAAATGCTTACGTGTTTTTATTACGTTTATAAGTCTGAAAACTGAGTTTTATGTTTTTTGAACGGATTTCATCTTTCATTAAAAAAGTGAAATTTTCAAACAATTGAAACAAAAATTTCAAACTGATTTTGACTGGGTTGTGTACAAATCAAATCAAAATATGTCTATTTTATGGACTACATAGGTTACATCGTGAACAAATCGTGTAATATATTTTTAACTAACTACTAATGTAATGAAAATAATGAAAAAAAAAAACATTTCGTAAGTAACATTATCCTCACATAGGCTTAAGACGAGCAACTACATGAAACACTGTAATTGTTTTTCCTCTTTGCTTTACATATTTGCTGGTCAATAATATTCATTCTGACATATTTAAAAAAAAATATGTCAACCGTTGTTTAGATTTGTTATTTGGCTCTCCAGAATCAAAAATTTAACTTTAGTTTTTCTAACAAAAATGGAGTAAGTATTTAAACTATATAAACCTGTTTTGACCACTTAAAATATAAGACTACCTACCTTGTCGTCATCAATCCACTAGTTTATATGATTCCTAGTTTCGGGACTAGTTTTGTCCCATTATCATATCTCGCTGTATCACAAAATAAAATACTGTCATCGTCTTGAGTTTAAAAACATTTCGACACTAAACTCAAACTGTACTGACACATGGAATCATTTAAAAATTTACAATAAGTGTATACTTTATTTCCCATGTGTGGCCGGCCAAGGACAAGAGCAGTCTGATCCTTGTCCTGAGCCTATGGTATGTAACAAGGTATGTAAGCTTATTTTTTAAGTCATACAATCAATCAATCCAAGAGGAAAATAGCATGAATATATGTTTTGACCATTTTACATGTACTATGTAAAAAAATAGGGCATGAGACCAAGTTGTTAACATACTTCACAATATTTTTAATTTCTCATCAAATTAGTTTTGATCCTCATTAAGTAAACTGTATATGTCTAACATTATTCTATTATGCTGTTTTGTTTTTTGTGTCTAAACCACTCAATTGGCTTTCGAAGGGTTATGCTACATTTATGTTTGTAACATCTTAATTAATACATTTTACCAAGTTTTTAGCCTTGAATTATGATTTTTGCAGAGTATATATAGTGTAAAAAATAGGGCCATCTCCGGGTTTGGTCCCCAATCCTGAGAATGGATGATCCCTGGCTGTTGCACATGGATACCCTGTCAGTTTAATTGACCAGTTGGAGGGCAGAATGCGGGTCCTCTGTTTGTGAGCCTCATCCCAGATGTCACAGGGGACTGGGAGTTGGTCCTCTGAAGAGTTGATTTGGCTGCTATCCCATCCTTTCATGCTATATTCTATCCTTCCGGTAACCTGCGCAATATTCCTGCTTGTGGAAGACGTGCCCAGCAGCAATACTGGGGTTTCCTAATCCGCAACAATAGGGCCGTAATAATCATATCTGTTATTTTTTTTCATTTAAAAATTAAAAATGAGTGCATTATATAGATAAAAAAGACGAATGTAATAGCGTACAAATATAATGACTATATTTTTGAATTTTGAAATAATCAATTATGACTTTGAACTGTTTTATATTAAAAAATTTTATTATTAATTTTGAAAGTGAATCAATACAAAAATTTAGTTCTAGAAGTAAAGTTAAATATGTAATAAAACATTTTACAGATAATAAACATCGCCAAAGTAGTACAAACTTGAAAGAATTGCCAGTGCAGAGTTAGATGAGAGACAATTGGTGTTTCATTTGCTGGAACACACAGGCTATAACAGTTACACAAAGCTCGGTAAGGCTTTTATGCGATATCGGTGTAAATGGCGTAAGTGAAAACTAAAAGCGTTACAGAGGGAAAGGATACTTCACCTTTTAACGTTTTGAAATATAAAAACTTCATTTGATTTTAATTTTACATTCCAATAGGCAATTTAAACTTAAACTATAAATAAGTGAGAGGCACTATAAATTGTACCCACCAATTTAAACTGTCAGAAAACATCAGCGATATAAAATACTACAATAATATTATGAATACAAAATTGGAGGTCACTGGAATAATAAAATTTAACAAATATAAAATAATATCTTTCCAGTACGAAGAATGTGTAAGTGTATTGTGACTGTTTTTAGTAGATTCGTTTGTGTTTAGTATTCAGATTTTAAATTCTAAAGACGAATCCACTATAGAGGATCACCTGAGGATGTGGTAGTTGCCACGAAACATGTAGTGTTCCACACCTCACAAAGGATATTGAACAAGGTAATATCTACATTTTTGATTAATTGTTATATTAAGTATAGAAATAATCGTTTAAATCATTGTTAATGTAACAACGTAATTTAATAATTACTGTACATATATAAAGATAAAATAAACATGCACTGTTCATGTAGGCTATTTTTGTTTATCCATATATTTGATCCTATACATTAATACTCAATATATTGGGCTGAAAGCAATTTTACACTGTCCACTCATATAACTGTCGATAATGGCGTGCTTTAACCTCATGCCAGATTTGTATTGGGGACATAACATTAATTAAACTAAACAGATTGATAAAAACTCAAATTTATCTACGAAGATTTTTAAGATCTATCTTTGCTTATTTGTTAGAACGATTACCTCTATAAGTCAACATAACATTAGTTCCGTTAATAGTACGTTAGTAATTAGATATTAACATTGATTTTAGAAAATCCAAAGAGAGGAAACAAAATACGTCACTGTAAACTAATGTAAATTCTATATATATTTGGATATTTTAAAATAAAGACTAGTACGTTAAATTCGTTTTTTGCCAATTATGTTTAGATTTAAAAGGGAAACCGATGAACTGTTCATATATAGTGGCGAATGAACGCAACTGTTGTCACAGCAGGATGTGATCAAAGCCCCCGTTATGGCAAAACAACGTCTGCGAGTTATTGTTTAAACGTTTCGCCACTGCTCCAACTTAATTAGAGTGTATGCTATAATTTAGTTTGTTATTGATACATTAAAATTTTAATTACAGTACATGATGCACTATTCCAAAGTAAATAAAACCTGGAAAATAACACTGTATACATCAGTTATGTTTGTAGTGGTCTGATTAATATCATCAAATTACTTTGAAATACAACAAGATTTGTTTTATTGCAGACGAATATATTTTTTTAAATTACCGAATTGATTAGGGTCCCGGCCACCAAATTGGGCGGGTGAATGATTTTGCGACATTGCCACACATGAGAATAAAGGTCAATGATCGCTTACCTCAGCGCACGAATTGGCAACTATGAGCGTGCAGCGTTGCTAGGTAATTTTAATCAGCTGAAACTTAAAACTTGTTTACTATTTTATTGAAAACAATAGTTATTTACATTCTTTAGTATTTCTTTATTTATTTCTAGATTCTGTTGTATTTTTTTGGGATTGCGGGGTATAATTAAAATTGGAAAATGAGCAGGATCAACCTGGGTCTTCCACTTAATTGCCCGGAGATGTAATTAATCCTGCAGCCAATAAACGTAACCCCAGTAAAACGAAGATAAAGGGCGTGTATAAAAATGACCTGGGCATTCAAACGAGATCGGTAAATGTTTTGAGTATATCGTACGTTAATTTGGCCTATGCGAAGTTAAGAAAAACCCGTAGACTGAAGTTAAGAAAAAAGTTAAGAGTGAGTGGAAAAAATGTACAATGTGAGCTTACGTTCAATGTGAGCTTGTGTAATGCCTAACCACGAAGCAAAATAATTCTCCCATTATCCCCGCATTTAAAGTTTAAATTCGAGTCACCTAAGAAAACATATGAAAAGGATCAAACCGTGTTGAATGCCTTTGATTTTGATGTTGCTCGCCGAACAGTGTTAATATTTTTTAATCGTGGAGAGTAAAAAATACCAACATTTTTACATTTCCGTAGTATTAAAAATATATATTTTTGAGTATCCAGCATACTTATTGTAAAATAATTAATTCTATTCTTGCTATTGTCGTTATATTTGTAATCAATGATTATTGATGATTAATTTCTTGAATCCTCATGTTTGGTGCTTCTTGTATTTATGTTTTACTATGTTACTGCAATGGTTCGAATTAATTTTGGTGTTTTGCTCAATATTATTGTTGATATATATCTATCCAACCTAATGTAAAAATGTTCAGGTAATATTATTGTTCATATTGCAGCATTAATGCAACTTAATTTGTTATACATTATAGTTCATACTTATTGTGTGATATGCAAACTGGAACTGCCTACAAAATTAAAAACAAAATAAAACATCGATATTTTATTAACCTTACAATTAACGATAGATTCTATAAATTATTATTGATATTAGTAAAACAGTGGTTCTATGCTTGAAAGTTTTTTTTTTTAATTTGTATCTGTGAATATTTTTTGTTGATTTCAAAGTTGTCTGCTAAACAAAATTATTCAATATCCACAGCTTTAAAACGCAAATGAACTGAGACCAACGCGAAAATAAAAAACGAATACTTTACTTTGGCCAAGTTTTAAGTAAAAATCTTAATTTATTTTGAAAAGATATTCTGATGAATTTTGTACACAAAACGTTCAAAAATGAGCTAACAGTAGGAACATTTTGAAAGCTCTACATTAGGCATATTTTTTTCGTGCTTAATATCAGGTTCACAATCCAAAAATACATAGTGTTTGCATTTTCCTAACACCATATATATTATGTTTTTGTATCAACAGTTTAAACAAATTTAATTCCTGGAGAAAGATGAACATGAATGTGACTATGATGTAAATATTAACATCATGACCATTGAAAACTTCATGTACGGTCAGCATTGGTGTGTAGACCTATCAGCTGACTCTGTAAATCTGGCAACATCGCTAAATCACTCACCCGCCCGGTTTAGTGACCATGACTGTAGCTAATATACAACTGTAAGACAGATGATACTACAGATGCATTATTGTTATTTGCAGATGATACCAGGTGTTCAGTAGAGTTCACACCTTCGGTGTCCTTCGGGCACATGAAGGACTTCAAGCCTCCCTAGATAGCATCAGTCATTGGTAACTTGAATGCCATGGAGTTAAATGTGGCCAAGTGAAATGCCATGAGTTTTACACGCTAACGTTAATGGTACCAGTCTCACTGTCGTTGATAAGATAAGGGACCTAGGTGTATAACTCCTACTCTCAGTCCCTACAAGCATTTGGCACACATTTCAGCGAAGGCGTCTTCTATGATTTGCTTTGTCTATCGAACAACTAGAAATCTTCAAGGCGCTGTCACTTTAATTACTCTTTATAAAACGTTGGTACGTGGCATAATGGAGTATTGTTCAGCTGTAAGGACTCCAAATCAGCTCGGTCACAAGGACATGTTGAACCAAATCCAAAAACAGTTTGTCAGGATGTTGGGTCTGGAAATGGGATTTCGGTATTTTGAGACTCCGGTGCCTGTTTTTGAGGAACTGTTTGATCTGCAGCCTCTTGAAGCAAGGCAAAGATACGATAATATGCTATTCTTGTATTGATTAATCAGTGGCGCTGTTGATTGTGCGGATCTTCTAGTGAACGTTGACTTTGCTGTTTCCAGAGGAATACGATCCAGATCGGTTTTCTCCAGAAGATATCATGCAACTTGCTTCGCATTCTATCACGGGGTCTCAAGGCTTCTGAGGAGTGGTGATGAAGCTGCACTACTTCTTCAACCCCTCACCCGCTTCGCTCAAGTCAAAGGTTTTGCGGATGATTGAAAATATAGGAAGATAAATCGTTCCAGATCAGTAAACACGTCTTGGTGTGCGGTACTGTTCTTTCTTTTGAGTGGTGCCTTTAGAGGGCCACATCAGGGACAACTTGTTGTCCTTGATCTGTGATTTGTGACAGGTCTTGTCAAAATTAATGTTAGTTACAGTGTAACTGCTTTGGTGGTGCCTTTAGAGGGACACACTAGGGTGCTTTGCCCAGTCACAGTGCGCACATTGTTAAGTTTGCATGCAAGCTGTAAAAAAAAGAAAAAAGTCGTGTTATGTTTGTTTTGTTAAATATTCTATTATTGTTAAATATTCATGTCGTAGAATTTATTTGTATTGGTTGTATATTGCATATAGTAGGCTAATAATTGTTATACATTATTATGATTTTCATCAATGTCATGTTTAATTGTAATGCATTGATGTAAAATATGTTATTGGCGTTGTTTGAATTGATACTGAGTACATATGAAATACTATACTGTGAGTGAATTATGATTTTTGCTGTTAGTTTGCAATTTGTTAGTAAGTATTGTGCGTGTAAATTGCATTTTTCAATGTATTTATTGTTGCCATTTATATATAAAGATGATTTGTATTGTTATAATGGTGAAACCGTTTGAAATAAATAAATAAATAAGACAAAAATTCCAACATAATTTATTTTGTACTTTTGTTTAATTTTGGATCAGCTAAACGACTTGAGTATACAAATGCTGATTTACCATTTCCTACTGAGTGTAAATACAACCGTCCGCGATCCTAGGCTGGGTCCCTTGAGGGTCATGTTTTGTTTGTTGAGCTCTTCACCACGACGAACCGTTATATTGAACTTCAAACAACCAAACATTGAACGTAGCCTGAGAAATCATTGGAAACCGAAATTGAACCATTACTGACGAAAGATTGTCCATAGACACTAAGGATTAAGGAACTAAGATAATAAGGCAAACTCATAAATATTCCTTTTAAACTCAATCTAATCTAAAAATTTAGAAATAAATGAGCTCGATTTATTTTTTGGTCAAGTAGTAAGACAATTTTTGGATAATAGTTTCAAAATAAATTACATTTTACAACTTGTTTCGTAATTTGTTTAACAAAAAACCTTTTTTTCGTTAATTTGTAATAAAGGATAGTTACATCAAACATCTTTTTAACGGAAGAATAAGAAATTTCGTCTTCGTGTTTTTACTATAATTAAAACCGACATTCGTTCACAATATGTAAATTCTATAACAGTTGGTCATGGACATGTGGGTTTTTACCCTAATATGAATAATGTTGATGGTGCTGCAGCTATGAATATGTACAGAGCCTGTATTATATTCACACACGACAATACGATTTGGAGTGACATGCACAGATTTGGTTTGCATTGCATTATTTGCAGATTATTTGTATCGTATTCACATATTCAAAAACTAGCTAGTGGCTCGTCCTCCGCACGTAGGTCTGACAGTTTATAAAGCCAGGAGTTTAAATAATTTACATTTAATAACTGTCACCATAGTAATAAAAATGTTAATAAGTCCCCATTCGAATGACATGGATATACGAGCAACCATTAGGCAGACCTCTAATGACGTACGATGATTAAACAGCCGAAATCTGTTCCTTCTCTACATAGAACAATATGAAATAGTAGTGGATCGAAAGGTACATAGCCTCAAACCTTGATTTCTATACTCCTTACATGCTGATGAAATTAAAGCAATATAAGTATAACACATATCAGTTCGTGAACAAAGTAGACCCGCAATCACATGTTTTAATGTAAATAAAGACGTTTCTAAATCCCTATTCTTTTTACGGGGGATGTTTTACGTTATTTCTCGTTTGCTGGTAACTATTTAGAAATACTGCTATTCCTCCCGAGTGCCTGGAACCAAGACCTTTAATTTGAACTATATCCCATTATCCTGCGATTTGCTAAACTCTCACAATTTTGACTTTAAAATTTTGCTTACAGAATTATATATGAAGATAAATTACATATTACTAAATTCGATAAAGCTCTTCGTGAAAACCAATAAAATCTGGCCGTATAAAAGTAACAGACGTACAACTTTTTTCTCTGATCATGAAACATCAAATAACTCAGAAATTCTAAATTGTGAGCTAAGCACAGACTAAACTGTAATTTGATTCGTATATATATATATATATATATATATATATATATATTCCACATTCTTCTTCTACTTATATCAAACTATAAGAAACATACTGTTCTCCAATAGTATGTTTTAAGTATAGGCCTATATAATATTTTTTTCTCCAAGAAGTGATGTTAAACGTTATTTGTATAAACAAACAAACATTCGTTTTATTTTAGCTATAAGCCTATAATAATTGTCGTGTAAAATAATTTAACCTTCATTTGCCGAATAATATTACACAGTTGCATCCAAATTTAATATATTATAGTTTTAAATGTAATATTACAAAACTATTAGGCGATACGTCATTAAACTTGGTCAGTTTAAACTACATTTAAACTACAATAAGGTGTATACTTTAAATATAATTTACAACATGATAAGTATAGTTTATCGTAAACTTTAATTAAAGAGAACGTAACAGCTTAGAAATGTCAGGTGGTTAGTACTAAAAAAACGAGCAAGGTCAGAAGACTTTGCTATGTAATTATGCTTATTTTGTTCACATGCCATTTTCTTTCAATCTCTCCTCAGGAGTAATGAGTAATAGATAGTGACTCATTCTTTGTGCAGGAATTAAGCAGTTATAAAGCCAGATAGGAAAATAAATTTATGAGAAAACCTTGGACTTCGTAAATAAAGTAAAATTTGCATAATCTACTAGAATTAATTTCTCACAATAAGAGAAATACTTTTAAAAAGAGTTATAGCACTTTTATTGTAATGTTTATTTTATTAAAATTTACTTCCGTACACTTAAATTCTATTTACAAAACACAACGTAAAAATAATATTTTTTATTTGTTATCATGCCTATTCTGGAACTACGTAGTACCTCTTGAAAAAACTATGCGTAATTTAGGAATTAATTTAGCTGGTATACCAGGAGGGTATGATATGTACATTTATAGCAATGATAACCACAAGAATCAATTCTATGAGTTGGCAAGGTGGTTGTAAGTGATCGTTCAAATTTTACCATTTTTCATAAAGTGTAGACAAGTATTACTACTAATTAACTTGTGATATTGTGTTACGTTTAAATAAATCTTTACGTATTTCAGATTATGCGACGGATGCGAATTTTAAATCGTAAATAACGTTGTTTAGATATCAAAGAAATTAATACGTTATCTCTATATTCTGTTACATCAGCTTATAAACAAATCGAGTTTAAATAATGTTAAATAATCATCATGGACATATTAAATAGTTTAATATATCTTCTAAAAAAAACCGTTTCGAACTGATCTTTTGTTTGTATAGCATTTTATTTAAAAGTGAAAACCCCAGAGGGGAACCAAAGCAATCACCATTACTGAGCAATCTGGCTGTATTGTTCAGAATTTGTATCTCGATTTTGTTTGCGGCCGCAGAGCTGTAAAATGTGCAGTTACTCTGAAATTGATCACCTATTGTGATACAAAATATTTGCGAATGCTGTTTAGCTTAAATAAATGATACATAAAAAACATTGGGAATTTAAAAATTTAATTATTTATATTTTCATTGATCTTTTTAAAACATATCAAGCCTAAAAGGTTTTATAATGAGTACGATATTAAATAACTAGTACGAAAGAAATCGGATCATGATTAAAACGGAAATTCACACAATCAGCTACTTTCACTCCAAATAAGACATTCAAACTAGTTTGGATGTGGTGACAAATGTATAAGTCATATGGTGAATCATGTTATTATTGTATTGCAAGTATCAATAGAACATTGTATTAGAAAGTGTCGACTACGCTGCAGCTTCCCGAGATCCGAAGACCTCCAGGGACATGTTATCACAACGTTATCGACTTATTCCTACCTCCTGTCTCTCTCTTTTTTGAACTAACAGAATTCTTCGCAATGTAGGTTCTTAGTTAGCTTTTCCTTGGAGCCTTAGTTTAATGCTTTTATTTTCATCCTGGTTAATCCTGGCTTGAAGGAAATTTAAAGTTTGAAAATTTACGGTTTACTGGGGTAACAAAAGCACAGAAATTTTATATGAAATAGGGAAAAAGTAGTCTGTGTTTTTCGTAGATTACATGTTTTTGTGTCTAATATGTTTATAAAAATATTAAAACACATAACAATTCAGACAATTTTTTAAATAAAAGTTAACTTGTATAAGTGTGTTGGACTTGTATTAACAATTAATTGAAGGGCATCGATGGCACACTTTATCTAATTCGAATATTTCTCATTTTATAATAGATTTTGTTCGATAAACATTTCTGATGCTAATCCAGTCTTTACTTTCTAGTTTTTTAAATATATTCACATTAAAGTGTAACATTGTAAAATTTTTTTTGGTTGAGTAAATAAACATATCACAGAAGCACCTAAATACCCACGTAGCAGCTAACCTGCGTACTCAGCGAATTTCCAAAGCATAGTTATGTATCATAATACCACATAAATCCACATACCAAGTTTCATCAATATACATTCATAAATAAACGATTTATGACATTTCAATTATTCTCCATAAGAATAAAATGGCGGCTGAGAACGCAGGTTTGCTGAAACAAGGAACACAAAAATCGGGTTTTTATGAAAATATCAAGAGAACCCAACTAGGTGAAGCCACATACCAAGTTGCATCAATACACATTCATAAATAAGCTATTATTTTCTATTGTAGTTATTTTCCATAAAAATAACGTGGGGGTTAAGTTCGCAGGTTTACTACTAGAGGAACAATAGGGAAAATGTTTGTTGTTTGAAAATATCAATAGGCCACAACCAGATGAAGTCATATACCAAGTTTTGTCGGTATACGTTCATAAATAAGCGAGATATAAAATTAATATGGTTCTCCATAAGAATAACATTGGACAACGTACTGTGTTTAGCACTTTTAATATCTCCGTAACCAATTGACGTAGAGCAATGATCAAAACACCAAATTTTGTGTGTTTTTTAAGCTGAATCATGCATCGTGTCATTACAACTACTAAACCCACTTGTTTTATATTTAAATCATTACATTTATACTAAAGTAATGTTTAATTAAAGATTAAATATAAAATAATAAACTTTTATCGAAGTACAGTGACTAGCATAAAAACCATGCATAATATTGTAAACTGCACGAAGAGAACATAAATGTCAGGTGCAGTAAGATCTGCCCAGTAAGATATGTTCTGGTTGTTACATTTCTGAGTAAATGCGATGCTTTAAATTCCCTTCACTCACTCGCAAGCCTGGCTATGCTATATAGAACATATGGATAACATTATTTTACTTAATGCTTCGTTTTAATGGTTGTGTGTAAATATTAAATAATTTATTAGCCTATATTACTGTTTAGAATTGCGGTGCAATATAACCTATCATTTGCAATACAAATCCACTTTAGTTAATGCTGTTAAGTTTGGGTGTTGATTTCGCATTTCACAAAATAACTCTCTCATTTTGCGAAAAATAACCTTTATAGGTCTGTATATAGCCAAATAGGAGTCGGGTTATGTCGTTGAAGGCCCTGACAACATTCGTAAAAAACTTAACCGTGTACATTACCGTATATTGAAATTCAGTTGCTATTGCACTTAATATTTGCATTTATGATGTATTTATATGTTGTTGTAATAGATAAATATATCCAATGTATATGATCTTCAGTATTAAATTAATAGCAATAATAATTAGAGTGCAGTTTTCAAATTTACGATCATCTTGGAGGCAAAGATGCAGAACAGATAATGTATTGACAGTTTTTCATTTTTTAGTGTATATACATGTTGTGTTAGGGTATTGCATTTGTTTCTTGTATCTGTTTTTGTTAGTTTTTGGTTTGTGTAAATAAAATGTACGCAAATATAAAAATCCAAAAAATTTTGGTTAGTTAGGTGTAAGAACTTGATGTTTAGATGTAAGTAGGGTTCACTTGATAACAGGAGGAGTTTCCTTACCTCCCGAAACGTAGTGTATTTTAAACTCTAGAAGCGGCAGGTAAAGTCCAGATAAATCAATAATAAATAATAATTAATTAATATTCATGTTTATTAATAAATAGCCCACTATCCAATCTATATCAATTGTTTTACTAGTGACTTGAAGGAGCAATAACCCCTAACATTGTTCCAATACCTCTACCTTATCTGATATTTTAACTCCTTGCATAGTAAGTGAAATAAAAGAAATAAGTACTAACACTTTTCAGTTCATAAACAAAATACACACTTATTCATTTGTTTAATGTAAACAAAGCAGACGTTTTAAAATCCCTATGCTTTTATATGGGGGATGTTTTACGTTATATATCGTTTCCTGGTATTTTTTAGAAACACTGCATCTTTTCCTGTGTCCCTAGGATCAAGACCTTTAATTTGAGCCGTCTCCTATCATTCTGCCATTTTCCAAACTCCCACAATTTTGACTTAAAAATATAGCTTATAGAATTATATATGACGAAGAAGAAGATATTAATAAGTCATTTATATTTATATTTATTAATATACAGTACAATATCCAATCAATATAAATCTATTTTATCAAAGGAATTTCTTGATTTTTGTTAAGTGATTTTCGACCCTTAAAACTATTATTTACATACATATTTGGTACCATTTATAAGCTCTTACCCTCTAGATGGGTTTTTTGGGGTGTATAAAAACATCCACGTTCAGGGCTTTGCCCAACAGGCCTTCATAATTCCAATGTTAATATTATGGAGTTATATATGTTGTTTGGTAGTTAGCTGATTAATGTAATTTATTCAAAGCATATAAAGTCTAGATCTGCTAGATCCCCGAGCGTAGATCGGGGCATCAGCTTGTTATAAATATTTACTCTTTGTGTTTATTAAGAGCAATTGAACTCCTGTGTTCTCGATAGTGTAATGCTAGTAAAATATTTAATTTACAACTATGTGTATAAGTCATGTAGCCATGGCAAGGAATGGTATTCAAGCTGAAGACATCGTAATAAGATTTTGAGAAATGTATTGCTCTGTTGAATACGAATAATAACTTATGCTTTATAAAGTACGTACATTATTTTTTGTTAAAATTCGATGATGCAATAAGTGAGGGTTAAATTTCTTAAAGTATTAATTTGTCATGCCGATTAGTTACTACGTTTTCGAATTTTTACAATACACGAAACTACTTGCTAAGCTTCAACATAAAACATTTTGCGGCTTTAGAGATGTCTGTTAATGATATGGTTAAACAATAGATGGAACAATTGATCGTTAAGAATATAATATATTGATCCCTCTAAAAAATATTATCTTTTCAGGGATCAATTTTTCTTCGGTATTAAAGAGGGATAGAAAGAAATCTCAGGAACTCTACGCAGTGAAGAATTGCCTCACACAACCTTTGAGAGATTTCTCGTTACCATCTATTAAATTCAAGACTGCAATATAGTCCATCTTGAAGAAATAATTATGTGACAGGAACCTAAAACCAAACATAGTTATAAATGTATTTACATGATTAAATATTTACCTATATTCCACACTGTTATGACGTTATTATATTGTTTGGGTGGCACTGAATCCACTCTACGTTATTAATGTTGTATGTTCAACGCATCAAGAATTACCAGGGCAGCTTCCAAACTACGAGTAGTTTGATGTGATATAACCAACCACAATACCTGTCCCTGTGGTACATTACGTACGTTTTACGATTGTTGGGGAGTCTCCATTTTATTAGGATGTATAACTAAATTTATTAAATACGAGTTGCTCCCCCGCAAAAATTTTCTGATATAATCCTTATAACAGCTGTTTATTGAATTAAGAAACACACATGTGACATAAACTAAATAAAACTCTCCTCCATATGAATAACATGGGAACTTGGAAGTCCCGTGGGGCAGAGGCCTGGGGCCTAAATCGAAATTCTGGTTCAACAATGACTTGGAACTTGAAATTATCTTTTAAATAAAAAAATTATCATCAAAATCGATTAAGTATTAACTTTAGGAAGTGAGTGAACAAAAAGCAGAAATCTTTTTAAATATGTAGATTGCTGACGAGAAGGAGCAATATGTATCCAAGAAGAAATATTTTAACTATTTTTCTTTGTATAAGTGACGAGCTTTTTAATGTTTTATTGGGCTTATTTTCAGATCCTCTCCCAATTTTGAATGGTTGTTTGAGCTCAACTGTAGTTTTATTCTTTATTTGCTTTATTCTGTGGATTGTAATTGGACCTGTGAATAATAGTTTGTAACTTCAGAAAATATTTTTTTTTACTTTAGTGTTGTATTACTTTTAAACTAATATGAACACCAAGGTACCTAATTTGAATGCGCCATGGAGATCAAACCAAACAATGAAATACGTGGAAATGTTTGTTTTGATTCCTACATGAAAATCCCCACATTAACAAAATAATCAAAAAGACTTTAGAGATTCGCCTTGTTACATTTCAATTTTACTGTTTTTCTGACAGCTTTGACAATTGTTTTATCTGCCGATTATTTAAGCAAATGATCATATAGACTAGGTAGCGTTGTGGTTATCGTGCTTGTCTCGTAATCCGGGGTTCGCCAGATCGATCCTGATCAAAATCGCAACATTCTGAGAAGGTTCGAAACTAGACCCAGCTACGATTTGTAATTAGGCTATTGATCAATTATTAACAGGTCACCAAGAACATGTCACCCTTCGATAGTAAAAATACGAAAGTTCCATATAAAACTAAAAAAAATTCCACTGTTGTAGATACACAAAAACAAAACAAAACAAAGCCTGGCACATTACAAAATGCAACACCCCTCATAACAATATGAGAGATAGTATAGGAAGTTTAATAGGTTTAATAGGAAATCCCAGACTGGTATAAAGGGATTTTAAAAGGCAGATCAATGTTTTAATAATCAAACTCAACAAATGAAAACTGAAGAGTCTAATCGATCCAAATAAAACGTATCATTTTAAATAAAACTATAATATAAAATATCATATGTTTGTCAGGTTATTGATATTATTGCGAAGATTATAACTAAAAGGAAACTCTAGATTCAAGTTAATGTAATAACTTTGTGTCACCAAAATATACTTCTTAATGTTAACTTCCTGTCTCATTGCCAGTAGGGTAAGAAGGACACTCCGACCCCAGGAGGGACAGGAGGGCCACCCCCCCCCCGAACCCCCCCCCCCCGCGAATTTTTTTTTTTGCGAATTTTTTTTTTTGCGAATTTTTTTTTTTTTGCGAATTTTTTTTTTTTGCGAATATTAACCTAACCTAACCTAACCTAACCTAACCTAACCTAACCTAACCTAACCTAACCTAACCTAACCTAACCTAACCTAACCTAACCTAACCTAACCTAACGTAACCTAACCTAACCTAACCTAACCTAACCTAACGTAACCTAACCTAACCTAACCTAACCTAACCTAACGTAATGTAACCTAACCTAACCTAACCTAACCTAACGTAACATAACCTAACCTAACCTAACCCATCCTAACCTAACCTAACCTCGGATCAGATTTCTGATTGCAGATTCTTGTTCGGCTAGTCGAGCCGAGAAATTTGAGTACCCACAAAGTACATTTGGACGATGTAGGGGGGGGGGGCTATCTCGGTTACCATAAGTCGGATTTGAATTCTGATTGCAGATTCTTGTTCGTCTAGTCAAGCCGAGAAATTTGCATACCCACAAAGTACATTTGGACGATGTAGGGGGGGGGGGGCGAGCTATAACGGTTACCATAAGTCGGATTTGAATTCTGATTGCGGATTCTTGTTCGTCTAGTCGAGCCGAGTCATTTGAGTACCCACATCGTACACTTTGGATGATGTTTACAAAAAAGGGGCCCGCACCACACTTTTGACCTTTTTTTTTTTTTTTTGCATTTTTGGAATCTCCTCGTCAAGCCGAGTATTCTCAGTACCCACATGACATACTTTGGATAATTAATACAAGAGTTGAACAGGGTAACGCTACAACCAACAGAGCTAGCCCATCAGCGCTTGCGATCAATTGAACTACCAGTGAATGCAAATTTTGAGGAGAATGTAATTGCAATGCTTTGAACATATACTGCAAAGGGGGGTGTATCGATACACCCCCCTTCAAGTACTCTGCACCGAGGCAGCTGTTCGCACAACCGACTGACGCGTCCAGTCTACTGTCTGGGAATGCGGATGTTGTAATTTGATACCTCGACTGGAGGGTGCAGGTGTTCACACAAAAAACCGACAAGTCGAGACCTGTCTGGGAATGCAGCTGCTGTAATTTGATACCTCGACGGGAAGACGGCTGACCCTTCTAGGAACCCATAATAGTCCGCCCGTATCGAGTTCCATTAGAGCAGGGTGGTCTTTACCCCAGACAGCGGTTGAGAGTTTTTGCCCCGACCTTCTCCGAAATCCATTAGTGGGGATAGTCACCCCACATCACCAGCCCTCCTTCAGTTCAGTTCGAGAGTTCAGTGCGTGAAGACGTGTTAGTCCGATCCTGTTCCGTTCTACGCGATTTGTGTTAGTTGCTGATTATCATCATTTGCGATTTGCGATTTGCGTAAAGCACCTTTGAACTATTTAAAACGTTCGTGTTGTGCTGTATTGTTTGTGATTATTAAAACTTATAATCCATATTAAAGATGAACGCCACACACGTTTGTAACATTTGTGGTTGTATTTATGTGCGTAGAAACAATTTGGTGCAACACCACATCAGATTCCACGGCTTGAGACCACAACTACCACCACCAACACCAACGCAGCAAGGTACGTTTTTTGCGTTGCATTATTGTTTTAATCAGACCTAAATGTTAGTAATATAGGAATACGTTATGCAATATAACCGCAGAGTGATACAATTATTCTTATTTAACGGCTTTAACTATTTAGCGCGAATAGAGAACTCTGTTTTTTAAATTTAAAATTACATGACTATATCAATATAATTTAATTTCAATAACTTATGTTATTGCTTGCTCCATCAAGTCAAGTCATCAGAGTACCAACATTACAAACTTTAAAAACCAAATTTAACCCCCCCCCCCCCCCGAGAAAGGGCCTTGGGGGGGGGGGGCACTGAGAATTTGAAAGTACTCTAAACAAAGGTAGGTGTTAAACATACTTCACAATCTAATCGTTTTGTGCGTTTGCAGATGGAGAAGCTGCATGTCGAGCCACATTCGTAGACCGGGGAGCTTTAGAGCGTCACATGGAAGCGAACCACCGAGTCATTCCACCCCGGCAGGTGATTGATGCTCCGCAGACGACTGCCGGTGTCAATCAACACTCCGTTGAAGGTGAGAATCCACATTAAAATAACTTTTTCCCCTTGAAACTAATTACCTTTTTTATAATTATTTAACTAGGTACCTGAAGAAGAATGAGACCGTGACAACTGGTGTACTATTGATTTAATTGCTAGGGGGGAGATTTTCGCTCCCCCTAAAACATAATGCTTCTTTAGGGTTGGCGCAGCTCAATATTGCAGCTACATCCTTAGCTTTGAACCCCGAATCATGAATGTAGACAAACAGTACAGAAGATTACATTCCCTATTTGAAAATTGATATTTTTAATTAACAAATACATTTTGAAATGTGATTCTCGAGAGAGGGGAATTTGTATCTTTAGTTATCCTAATCTGTTTTTTATTTTTATTTTCAGATGAAGGACCGGGTCCTGGCCACCACACCTGCCATGAATGCGGTCGCCGTTTCCGTCGTGAAATACACCTGCGTCGACATGTGGATTCGGTACACAGCAGAGTCCGCAGGTTCATATGCGGCACATGCGGCGTCGAATTCAAGAGGGAAGACAACCTGCGTCGACACACCATGCAATTTCACGGCAATGGTCATAAACGAAGATTCCCTTGCGCATACTGCGACCGGGATTTCAACACGGGGTTCAACAAGGACCATCATGAGCGGTTCACCTGCCCGATCATGAAGGACCTGATCCTGAACCGAGTGGCTATGGTGCAGGACGAACCCCAGCCAGGACCCAGCACGGAGCCACAACCTGGAACGAGCACACACCCGCAACCCGATGATGTTGAGATGACTGGAGCAGGACAGTCAAGCCCCGTATTCTCAATCATTCAACGGGGTTTTCGCAACCGCCTCTTAACCTACCGTCTGCAGCGACCGATGGAGAATCTCGTCACAATCGGAGAAGTGATGGCGTTGTTGATTGTTAGCCTTACGGAGTTGCTTGAGAACACCTTGGCGAAACACCGCAGCATTAAGGTCAACTTGAAGCTGGAGTGTGAATTCCAAAATATTCACAACAACACCTGCCTGCGCAACTTCAAAACGAAGATGACTCCGTTGACGACGACCTCGGACCTGAACCAGTACATCACAGCAGCTTTTGCGAAGCTTATCAGAGAGAAGGCTGAGTGTGATCATATCGGCTCCGGGTGGACATACCTTCGCGTTCGTGATTTGGAGGTCGGTATTAACGAATACACTCCTCTAGGTGAAGATGGTCGAGCTTGGCTCCCACTGCCTATGTCTCTGGAGAACACCCAAGCAGTCGTCAACGTATCGAACGTCGATGAGCGGTGTTTTATGTATGCGGTCCTGGGAAAGTTTGTTCAAGATCACCCCGATAGACCGGCATCGTACACCGACAACATCATCGCCCGATACGATTGGACCGGCCTTCAATTCCCCGTTGCTCTGAAGAGTATCAAGGCGTTTGAGCGGACAAACAACATCAGTATCAACGTCTATGGTATTGATCACACGTGCGTGGGTCAGAAACCTGACGGACGACCAAAGTACCAGGACACCGTCTTCCCCTTGAAGATTTGTAGGCAGGAGCGTGAAGACCATTGCGACCTTTTGTACGTGACAACGGACGGTGATAGTCACTACGCCTACATCAAAGACCTTGGTCGACTGATCCGTCCCCAGCTTACAGCACATATGGGCAGGATATTCATCTGTAAGCGGTGCTTCGCGCACTTTGATAACCGTCCGAACAAGCTCGGTCTGACGGGTGCACAGCGTCTGGAGGAGCATAGGCGATACTGCTCCGCTTCAGCCCCTATTCGCATGGATACGCCGAAGAAGACAGAAATCAAATTCAGCCATCCAGAGTTCACCCGACGCGAGCGTTTCACCATCTACGCGGACTTTGAGTGTGCTCTACTGCCGACCGCGGAGATGGATGAACAAGTCGACGAACCGCACGGAGGAGTAGCCACCCACATCCACATCCCATACGCCTTTGCGTACCAGATCATCGACTCGTACGGACTTGAGGAGTTTGAGCCTCGAGTCTACTTCGGGGATGATGCGTCAAAGACATTTATGGAGATGTTGAAAACTGATGTTGAGCGATTGTGGAACTTCCTGTACGAAGCAAGAAATCTGTGCCCTGTCCTGACCCCAGCCGAAACGATGCAGTACAACTCGACAGCGAATTGCTACCTCTGCGGATCGGCATTTTCAAGCGAAGACCCAAAGGTTCGTGATCACAACCACGCGCCGCCCTACGAGTTCCGTGGCGCTGCGCACAGATCATGTAACCTACGCTACAGGGAGCAGCGAGTAGTCAACTGCTACTTCCACAATCTCTCCAACTACGACGCTCACTTCATAGTGCGGGAGTTGGCGGTCGACCCTGGTGATGTTGAGGTGTTGGCTCACACGGAAGAGCGGTACATCGCTTTTACGAAGCGGTTCCTGTTCGACCGAGCAGCGGCACCGGTTGGGATGCAAGGGCGTGGAAAAAGACAGCCAGGATTCAGAGTCAGGTTCCTCGACACCTACAGGTTCCTGGCTTTGAGCCTCGCCAGCCTCGCAGCCGCACTTCCACCAGCTCAACTCTTGGAGACGAGGAAGAGATTCCCCGAAGACCACCTCTTCGATCTAGTCCGTAGGAAAGGCGTGTTCCCGTACAACTTTGTAACGTCGAACGCCGTATTGGAAGATACTACGGAACTGCCTCTGCAGCGAGATTTCCACAACGACCTTACCCTGGAGGACATAACGGATGCAGACTACGAGCATGCTCGCAACGTGTGGGAAACCTTCGGTTGTAGGAACCTCAAGGACTACGCTGAGAAGTACCTGCGCTGTGACATTGCGCTGTTGACTGACGTCTTTGAACGCTTCAGGGACACGTCGATGGCTGAATACGAACTAGACCCTGCGCACTACTACACCCTACCGTCATACGCCTGGGATGTCATGTTAAAGACCTGTCGAGTGGAGCTTGATACGATACAGGACTTTGATATGTACCTCTTCTTCGAGCAAGGCATCAGAGGAGGTATTTCCCAGGCGATCACCAGACACGCCAAGGCCAACCATGATGGATGTCGCCCTGAAGATCGACGACCTGAAGAGCCAACGAATCACCTGCTATACTTGGACGCCAACAACCTTTACGGTTGGGCCATGTCCCAGTGTCTTCCACAGGGGCACTTCCAATGGCTCAGCCGCGAGGAGATCGCGTCCCTGGACATTGCAGCGTTGGACCCCGAAGGACCCACCGGCTATGTCTTGGAAGTTGACCTTCGCTAACCCGCCCACCTGCACGACCTTCACAAGGATCTCCCCTACTGCTGCGAGACCAAACGTCCGCCAGGAGGGAAATTCAAGAAGCTCGTTACGACTCTGGATGACAAGAAGAACTACATCTGTCATTACAGAATCCTGCAGCAGGCGCTGGAAAACGGACTGGAGCTTGCGAACGTGCATCGCGTCATCTCGTTCCGTCAGTCTCGGTGGTTAGAGAGCTACATCCTAATGAACACCGAACTGAGGAAGAAGGCCACGACCAAGTTTGAACAAGACTTTTTTAAGCTTATGAACAATGCGGTCTTTGGCAAGACGATCGAGAATGTTCGCAAGCGAATGAACGCTAAACTGGTGTGTACGCCGGAGATGTTCAGGAAGTATGTAGCCAAGTCAAACTTCCTGGACCGAACCTACTTCAACGATGACGTCGCCATTGTACACATGTCGAAAGTCAATATCGTCCTGGACAAACCGCTCTACGTCGGAATGAGTGTCCTCGATCTGAGCAAGTGGCTCATGTACGACTTCCTTCGGAAGATGAAGAACCGCTACGGCGATCGTCTGAAGGTTGACTACATGGACACTGACAGCTTCGTGTTCGACATCCAGACTGAAGATGTTTATAAGGGCATGATGGAGCATCTGGACGATTTCGACACCAGTGCGTACCCCCGAAACCATCCCTGCTACAGCCCCATAAACGCCAAAGTCATCGGAAAGTTCAAGGATGAAGCGAACGGTCTTCCGCTGCTCGAGTACCTCGGTCTCCGCTCGAAACTATACTTCATGGATATAGTCGAGTTCGAGGAGAGGACTGAAGATGACAAGTTGCAGGTCATGACGGTGAAGCGCGCCAAGGGAGTCGCTAGAGGTGTTGTAAAACACAATCTAACCTCTGACGACTATCGGGAATGCCTCTTCAACGGCGTGTTGAAGAGAACCATCAACACCAGGTTCCAGTCCCGAAACCACCGCGTCTTCACAGTTCAAGTCGACAAGCTATCCTTGAGCTGTAACGATGACAAACGCTACATCCTTCCGGACGGTGTAAATACACTGCCTTGGGGGCATGTTGACGTTCCACCTCAGCCCGAAGACATCCCTCAAGACGATGAAGAGGCGGAGGATGAGGAGCGTTGAGTGGTTGTGTCATATTACCAAAGACCCTGACTTGACTTGTAAATTTCCGATTTTGCTAAATCTAGTCATTAGTTTGTATCGAGTCTCGTAAAACTTAGAAATGTGCTCCTTTTTTCT
Source organism: Allygus modestus (assembly GCA_963675035.1). Taxonomy (NCBI): domain Eukaryota; kingdom Metazoa; phylum Arthropoda; class Insecta; order Hemiptera; family Cicadellidae; genus Allygus; species Allygus modestus. The sequence goes on from OY776112.1 coordinate 380,944,299, forward strand.
AGTCGTTAGTTTGTGTCGAGTCTCGTTTTTGCTAGCCAAACACAAATGTTTAGGAGCACATACTCAATGTAAAATATATATATAAGGTGTGTAAATAAATAGAAAAATTGTTCGTATATACATTTGTCTTTTTTTTTCTCCCCTCACATAGTCTTAAGATACTAAAGTAAACAAAAAAATTATTCAGGAATATGTTAATTCATATAAACCAGGTTCAGATATGAATGTTACTTTACAATCATTGTATGATAGGTCTGTCCCAATTTGTGGTTGACAACTGTTGTTCAACTGATTTAATTACCAGGGGGGAGATTTTCGCTCCCCCTAACACATAATGGCTTAGGGGGAGATTTTCGCTCCCCCATACTACAGGAATTGTTGAAGACTAGAATGCACCTGCTAATGTCATTGTATGATAGATCTGCCCCACTTTGGGGTAAAGGAGGCGAGGATGGGAAATAATAAGAATTTTTCTTTTTTTATTCTGAGTACACAACTAGTTTATTGAGAAAAATGCAAAATTTCAAAACTCAATTGGTATACATTTGTGCAAAGAGTCTTCTGATCAGTGCATCGTTGTGGCCGAAAGAAGAGTGTTCAAAGAGCTGCACAAAGTCCTTCATCTTCATGCCGTAGTGGGTGCGGCAGTACAGGAATACAAGGCAGTATTGACCGCAGACCAGAGTGTTATCACTTTGAAGGCGATGCTCGTTGTACAGGTAGCGACGAGCGTTGCGTCTCAGGAATCCTTGGTAGAATTGAAGATGCGGCGGTTGACCGTAGCTGTCAAAGAATTCAATTATTCCTCCTCCTTTGTTAAGGTAGAAAGCGACCCAGTGAGTGCCGTCTTCATTGTGTGGATCAGTGTTCACAATCATAGCAGTAGATGGTGAAATATAATGGGGCAATTGATCCGCAGCGTAGACACCAACATTCTGTACGGGCAGTTTAGCCATACACTTTTGTATCTCTAAGGTATTCATTCTACTGTGTCGACGCCACAGTCAGTAGTAGGAGTAGTAGTACTAGTAGCAAAACAAAAGCAGGAACTGGTATCACTCTCACCTTCGTCAGCGTAATCATCAGCGTCAGCGATATTTGTACTTAGATGTAACCAACTGCGTAATGTGATGAAATTGGCTAGAGCGCATCGTGTGTGAGCTGTTCTGTGGTGGCGACATCGCACTGCGTTTGTTGATAGTAGACTGTTGATTGACGATAGTGATCCGCAGCCAATATCGTTGATATCCATGACATTAGTAGTACAGTGATCCGTGATGAAATTGTATCGTACAAACTCTTTTTTCTCAGCACCTTTGACGTAGACAATCGGTCGTTTGGCGATACATGCGCGTAACTTTTCCTCTAGCACATGATACCAGATATCACCTTGGTCCCATTCCAATCCGTGACAGTGTTTTGTGAGCCAATAGCTTTCACGCAGTTTCTCTTGTGATAGGAAATCTCGACTGAATGGTGATTTGGCGATATGATGCATTAGCAGTGTTCCACTGACCAATTCCAAGACGCACACTTCCTTTAGAATGTAGTCATTTGCGTTGTCCTTGAAACATTGAAAATCTACAATAATTGGAGATGCGGAATTTTTACGCGGTACTCTGCATAAACGATCCATCTTGTGCGAATGTTGGTTGTAGACTGAGGAGGAGGACGCCGCCGCCGACGATCTAACCACCAAAGTCCGCAGACACGTTGCGATGACGATCGATTTCTATGACGTTGTCAAACTCTGCGTATACCAGACAGTTGACAGTCTCTGTGAGCCCCGTGTCGAAAGCAATCTCCATACGCACACTGCCGTTGCGCACTAGGTTCCAATGAGTCGTATCGCTTGCTGACATATCAGGTGTTAGATCGAATGCCATCAGACAGTATCCATCGTCGTAATCGTCTCTATTTATGAGATTACCAGCATCGCTAAAGTGTATGCCGGAGCCTGAAAACAGACTGTGATACGCCATCACGTATTTTCCCTTGCCGGTTTCGTAGTGTGGTTGTAGCGGTTTGGACGGCACTTGTTCACCGTCCACGTACAAAGAGAAGTAGTTGGTTTTGAAATTTTGAAAGTTAAATGGATTCTTTTTTAAATCGCCATTATAAGCGGCGTTGGTGACCAGTCCGACAATGATTCGTTTCGGCACTTGACCTAGAAACACATTGTCCAAAGTTTTGCTCCTCACTCCAAACGGTAGTGTGAATGTTTTCAATTCCACTCTAGTGATTGGGTATTTAGCTGTGCCGGTCTGAAGCGTTTTGCTGTGCGCCAACAGTACAGTGGGGCTAACTTTACACCTTCGTATCCAGAGATTCGCATCAACAATGTGCACCTTGTAGTCACCATCATCCGACATAATGGAGAAGGAATCTTTTGATCGGATCAGTTTAAAACGCAGTTCCACACCGTTCAACAGGAACTTGTTCTGATTACACATGTCCACATGTAGGCGACCGAGCATATCGATTTCACGACTTTTATTTGTCATTTTTCGTCTCGCCTTTAGTCCATCGTTATCGTCCAGAGTATTGTCCATATAGCCGGCATCGTCCGCGTTCCACAATCCACATGTTAAATGTGATTTCCTAGCATCATATCCGTAATTCAGCAATGTTTCAATATACGCTCGATATGCATAAGTGTTGTTTTGTGGTGTGACCAGTTTCTGATTCATACTCATATCGACTTGACTGAATAACGTGTGCAGCCAATTGTTGACTGGGCCAATTTTGTTCGATTCATCGGCATCTGCGATTGCCGCTCCTGTCGACTTGACAATAGACGCTGTAACTTCCAACATTGTTTGCGAAAGATCGGTGTATTCTTCGCCGTTGCCGGGCACAACAAACTCGATGGGCGAATCATCAGTCAGTGTGGAGATTGGTTTGTACTGAATCCATTTGCCGCTCTCGATACTGGTCTGCGTCGGCGGTAGGGAGAATAAGTCCAATTCCGTCTTGACGCATTCACACGACTTTTGATGTAGAAACGACATTGCTAGCGTGTGTGTTAATTGAATATATCACGTACGGAAGTTCTCCTCACTGCTTTCCTCGTCTTCCTCGTCTTCCTTCTAACTGTCCTTCTCTTCTTGCTGCTGCTCTTGCCCTTCTTCTTGGATGACGACGACCTTCCTCGAAGGAGTTTCGTCAAAGACTGCGGTGTGACACGACGGCCGCCGAACATGGCGCGCTTCGCGTTCCTCTTACGCGAGAGTCTCGCGTTAGTCTTTCGCGCAGGAGTAGCGCGTCGGTGTTTCGCGGTATTCTTTCGCGTTACGCGACGGTGTTTCGCGCGAGAGCCACCGCCGCCACTTAGCACACGTTGAAGTTTGCCGTCCGCCCTGCGTTTTAGCGAGTCTGTAAACTGGCTGAAATGATCTCTAGCGGCTTCTTTGGGATCCCGCTGGTGCATGGCCATGTCGCCCAAGAATCCAACACCTGATTTCAACGCCTCTTTGGCCACAGAAGAGGCTCCCGACTTGAGTAGCGGTGTGATGGTGCGGAACATACCGCCTAGGAAACTTCCAATTCCATGTCCGCGCTGGTAGGGTGCACCGCGAAATACCCTATCGATACTGCCGCCGGTCTGCTGCAACTGTTGGCGACGGTAGTAAGCCAAGTAGGGATCGTTTGTATTCATAATTGCTGAGCTACTCTTTTGAAATGAAGCTTCACGTACGACGTCCCAAAGAGGAATGACGCTTTTTTACTAGCGTGATCCCTTAGGTCAATATCGATCGTTTCAAATGTTCCTTTCATAACTGGCGCATAATGAGGACTGATGAAATGCACAGTCTTATGCGCGCCGTGTGTGTAGTTATCTCTGTCAATGTTGATAATCTTCAAAAGTGGCGCTGTAGTGTCGCCAATCAGCTGCGGTTCAATCAGATCACAATACACGTACAAGTGTGTCGGCAGTCCCATAGTCAGATTTGGTGGCCATATCGCTGTGAGGTCATTTGTCAAAACGTTCTCGTACGGATCGAAACCCAACTGGAGAGACAGCGCTTCGGTGAAATGCACTTTGCTTATACCGTCCACCATTGTCGTGATCTTGACTCTGTCCTGCTCTTTGTCATACTCAAAGTACAAGTACTGGGTTACATCCTTCGCTTTATTGATCATTTTCAATAAATCGGTTATGTTCTTGTAATAACCGGGTTTCATCTTTAGCATAATGTGCTCGACGCTGAGTGTGACGGGTATACTCGGCAGAACGAGTTTATAGTCGAGCCAAATACACGATTCCTCGTCCACAGTCATAAAGGAACATGGATAATGCGCTTCGACCAAAGCCATCTCCCACTCGCCATCGCCTTCTAATCGAATTTGTCTCGGCAGATGTGTAGTGTACTTGGACACTGTGTTTTTTGGAAAATAATCCTTTGAGCTGTTGCTGGGCAATGTCAAATAGAACTGGTTGCTATTAGGCATTTTGCAAATCTTGCGCTCCTACCCAAGAATTGAACTCGTCTCCGTAACCTGCCCACTTGACGAAATAACGCTTACTGCGACCACGACCCTTAGCGTCTAGTATTTCAGCAATCTTGAACAGATGGTCGTTGTATATTGTCACTTTTTGTAATTCGTATTCGTAAAACTGACCAGTCACTTGTTCACCGTTGAGATCCGACAAAGTGTACATTGGCAGAGGCATCAATGTGTTTACACGACGCACCACAAACACTTCTTTACTCCAATTAGTCTCGTAACCTTTTGCGAATGTACCCTTCTCCTTAGATATGCGCACTGTGGTGCCAACTGTCAGTTTTGCCTTAACACGACGCGGTATCTTACCGAACATGCGACGCCATACCTGATGCAATATTCGCTTATTGTCAACAGTCACATCGACTGGTCGTATTCTGTTGCCTAGACTCTTGTGAGCGCTGTTGTTGTATGCACTAACCAGTTTGTCCAACGCATCTACGTAACGATATGTGTTTTTGTAAGTCAAATATCGCCACATGCGTGTTTTCAAAGTGCGATTCACGCGTTCCACTACGGCCGCTTTAACATCTGGGTTTTGTGTAGTGACATAGATGATTCCGTATTGTTTGAATAACCTTTTCGTCTTGGCACCGGTGAATTCAGTACCTTTGTCAGTTTGTAAACAGCGAGGTGTGTCGGTCGCTTCGGCAAATATCTCCTCGAAAGCGTTGGCCACTTCAGCTCCTTCTTTCCGCCTCAACGTTCGCACATACAGGTGTTTGCTAAACACGTCTATTACAGTCAGTAGGTAGTTGACGCCGTCGTTGTGTTTACTAAGACCACGCATATCGTTCAAGTCCGCTTGCCACAATTCAAATGGACCATACACTATGTAAGGATTGCGCGGGAAACGCTTGCGTGCTGGTTTGTGCAATGTGTAAGTGTCCTGTGTTTGTAACCATTCAATCACTTTGCGTTTTGAAACTGGTTTTGCAGCTCGCGCTAAAGGAGCTACACCGCCATACGACGAAGGTTCGATGGGATTGTAATACAAACGCTCCATAATACTGAAAACCTATCCTGTGTACGTTTCCCACTTGTCCAAATTTGACGACGGCTTGTTTCTAGTTAGAAGATCAAACTGCCCTGTCGGTGTAGATGTTACACGTTTTCCTCTTGCCGATCGAAGCCGATTTACTAGCGGTGTTCTCAGTATTGATTCAGTTGATGTGTCTTCCACGTCATCGTCTGATCCTTCTCCTCCTGTGAATGATGATCGATATTCGGCATTTATTTCCTTTAGTGCTCTTAGATTATTCATATAGTCCTTTGGCACGTTCATCGCTTTCAATGCGTTGAGCACTTCCCGCCATCCTGGCGGTATGTAATCACGCATACGCACCTTTACTATGCAATTTAAGATATCCACTAGATTTGAGTCTGGGATTTTTACACCGTTGATGTACACTGAATAGCCACTGTCCCAACTGATTAAGCTGCCGTCACGTTTCATGAAACGTAAAAGATTGCGGGCATCAGATCTGTAAGTTTTGGAAAACGTTTCCACAATCTCTTCCACTGGACCACCTTCCGCAGCGGGGTGCGATCGTTGACTATGTTCAAGCCCACCCGTCTCCACGATTGGTATGCTAATCGGTTGGCGTCTATTCTCTGCAATATGCAAGAACGATGTAACGCTTGTTTGTACAATTTCCACTTTTCACTATCGTCCATACGTTTGTTATTCAATATTTGTTGCATCTCCGCGTCGAGGCTGTTTTCACTGGATAGATTAGTCGGTCTGTTATCCGTAGCATTTGATTGCAGTCGATCAATCAACTCTTGCGGCACAACTACCATCTTCTTCGCATGTTCCATTTTTGTGCTAATGGCTAGCTACTTTTCTAAAGTGTAACTTCACGCACGACGTTCCAAAGTGGAATGGCAAATGATTACCAATGTTATCTCTTAAGTCAATTTCCACACTGTCAAAAGATCTATTCATAACAGGCACATAGTGCGGATCGATGAATGATGTTGATTTATGCAATCCGTATACATAAGTAGACGTGGATATATTGACAATTTTCAATAACGGTGCGACTGTATCGCCGACCATCTGCGGCTCGACTAAATCACAATACACGTACATGTGTGACGGTAAGCCAAGACGAATGTTGGGCGAACGGATGCTTTTGTTAACTGCATCACCTTCCAGCGTCAATTCATTCGGATCGAACCCCAATTGAAGCGCTAACGTTGGACTTAATGTAATTTTTCCAACATCAGTTCCCATCGATACTTCAATGAATTTGTTGTATGAGTTTTCAACGGTGAACTTTACACCAAAAGTAATCGCTAGTTCTTGTGAATTGATATGATCACACAATTCTTGAATATTTGCGTAATCACCAGTCTTCAATTTAATTCTGTGGTTTTGTTTTGGAGTAGCAGACACTACCGGCGTTACATCGGCAGTGCTGTCCATAACCCGCGCCAACGCTTCTATGTTCACTTTTGCTTCCTCTTGCGGTTGTATGCAAATGTCAATTGTTTCGTCATTACCGACAGATAGAAATGTCATTGGATAGTGCGCTTCCACAAGTGCAATTTCCCAGTCGCCAGCGTCCAGTTGAATAGCTCTCGGCAAATGTGTTATATAATTTGCAACTGTGTTTTTCGGATAATACTGCATCGAACTGTTGCTGGGCAGTGTCAAATAGAACTGATTGTTGATGCCAGCCATTTTTATCTACTCAGTGCTGCTTGTAGTACTGCGCTCAAAAGTAATGGTATAAAGATTCCACCGCCTTTTTGTATGAGATACTTTCGTTTCTTTGACCAGCCTTCGCCGCGTTTCACCAATCTACGTAGCGTCGCCTTGTGTTTGCTTAGCTGACTTTTACTCTTCTTCGCCAGAGGAACGTTACCTCGCAACACGTTGTATGCGCACTCACACACTGAGCGAATGCGGCTCTTGTCACACACCTTTAACAGTGCCTTCCGCTCCTTGGGTGTTGCGTGTATGAAAGCCGTAAGCAGAGCTGCGTCCTTCCGCAAGCACGACATGACTACTACTGATGGCGAAATTACCTTTTCTTTGGCAAGTACACATAGTTGGTAGAATCGTCTGGAAATATGCAACTTCGTATTCGCATATTCTCGTCTGTTGATTGTTTCAAGTCTATCAGTAGGTAGCCGTGTGGATTCCTAGTAGCGTCAGCGTACGCCTCCTCGATGAATTTCGGGCTGTCTGGATATATTTGTCTGGCCAAGTACCTAATCTGAACTCTATCTCTAGGATTCTTAAAACACACAATGTAATGCGCATTCAGTGAGATGTCCCTCTGCCCGCGTCCTTGATGAAACAAATTTTGTGTAATGAAAAACACACTAATGTTGCGATGATGGCAACCTTTTGTGAAAAGATCCACGACACGGTTGTCGGCCTCACGCATCATATCGTCTATAATCACAAGTATCGGCTCGTTACCAGAAAAATCCTCCAAGTTTGGTAGACCTTCTACGTGGTTAATGGTGACATTTTTCGAGTCACCACCACCACCATCACCACCACCACTACCATAATGCCAGTTTATACTGGTAAATGTTGTGTGACACATTTCTGTAATGTGTTTTATAAACTTTGACACAAACTGTGACTTGCCACAACCCGAAGGTCCCGCCACAATGGCTGAGAACGGATGTTTCCACATCAAGCCCATGATTACTACTGAGCTACTAAACACCTCACAGTTACCATACTCACACTCTTAAACTTACTACCAAAGGACATTTTTGGGGTTAAGTGAAATAAATAACACAGTGGTTATGTTCTGAACGTGACTATAAGTATTGACTACGAAAACTAATTTACAAAGGTATTAACAAAATCTTCAAGTCTTGCTTTACATAAACTCCAACGGTGTGAATCTGCTATTGGAACCCCTCGGGCTGCGCTTCACCAAGCGAAGGCGTTCTCCAAACCCGCTGTTGTAGCGCTCGATGTCGGTGTTGCTCAGGGCCTCGTTGAAGCGCCTAGGCAGGTAGACTCGCAGAAAGAAGTCATCCCCGACCTGCCCCTCCAGGATCACGATGATTGTCTCGCCAAAGGGTGTAGTGGCTCGCTCCATCGCAGTGATGAGATAGCCGCATTCCTCTCGGAGATCGGCTATCCTGGTGTAGAGCGGAGAGTCAGACTTGCAGTTGTTGAGGGTAGCTCTAAGGTCCGCGGTTGCTGCAGTGCCGTTCACGCCCGGAAACTCTAGCTTGAAAGTGCTGCTGCTCGACATCTCTAGTAGTAGTAGTTGGAGTAGGTCTATGTGAGGTGGTGGTCTGGTGGCGAATGATGTTCAATCGGGCGGGGCCCCGCCTTATAAACCCTCGCCGCCATTTTCTTCTACGTGGGTGGTCCGAAGGGTCGGGCGCAGGTGTTCACACAAAAAACCGACTCGTCGAGACCTGTCTGGGAATGCGGATGCTCTAGTTGAATGCCGACGCCACTCGTTGTTTCTTCCTCACAGCTCGCTTCTTAGGCGGTGGCTGCGAAACTGCACTGCGTTGTGTAACAGTTTGAGTTAAGCCTGTAATTTTCGGTACTCCTGTTGATTTATAGATCCACATGTTTTCCACTTTATCAACTACTTGTTTAACACTTTGGTGCATTTCACCATCTTTGTCCAAAAATAAACCGCACATGAACACCATATCTGTACCATCGTACATTTCCATTTTCAATAAAATTTGTCCTTTGTTTCCTGGGTTTTGAACTGCGAAAGTATTCCCATCGTCCATCCATGACACTATGGGAGAATCATCTGTTGGTTTTGGCACCCATCCTGGTTTCTTGGTTTCCACTTCGATGGGAGTTGGTCTCCTTCGTCTCTTGCAGGCAGTTGTCGGTTTTACAAATGACGACTGAGGTGATGCCAACGTCTGATCACTAGCATTATTGTTCATAACCTCAATCTCCTGAATAAACGATTTGATATAGTCGTCCGCAGAAGCGTAAGCGTCCATGTTCACGTCCTTACCGTGTGACTTCAACCGTACTACTGACTGGTGTTGCGTCTGCTCACCCTTGAAGTAAACTGTATGCACTCGCTGTCAGACAATATTTCTGTTTGGCGTTCGCTTTTATTCACCCGCTGAAGTCAACTGTTACGTTACGGTGACGATCGATCTCGATGACGTTGTCCAGTTCGGCGTACACTATACAGTTGACGGTCTCGGACAACGCTTTGGAGAATCCGATTTCGATACGTAGATTACCGTTGCGCAGGAGATTCCAGTGACTCGACTCAGCCGCGGACATGTCCGGTGTCAAGTCGAACGCCATAAGACAATTACCGTACGGATAGTCACCTCTCTTGATCTCATTACCTGCGTCGGAGAACTGGATTCCGGTGCCAGTGACCAATGTGTAATAAGAGAGTATATATGTCTCACTGTTCAATGTGTAAACGGGCTGTAACGGTTTGGCCGGTACTTGTTCACCGTCCACGTACAATGCGAGATAATTCATATCGTAGTGTTGAAAGTTGTAGGGATTCTTCTTGAAATCTCCGTTGAACGCAAGATTACTGACCAGTCCAATTATCACACGTTTCGGTAACTGACCGAGAAATGCGCTGTCTAAAGCTTTACTCATTATGCCGGAGGGTAGTTTGAAGGATTTCACTTCTACACGCGTGATCGGATACTTGGCCGTGCCGGTCTCGAGAGTTTTGCTGTGCGCCAACAATACGCTCGGATTGATCTTACATCGACGTACGAAAAGACTAATCTCTTTAATTGTCACCTTGTAGGTAGTTAGCGTTTTGGACATTATACAAAACGAGTTTCTGGATCTGTTAAGTTGCAATCGCATCTCGACACCGTTCAACATGAATTTGTTCTGATTGCACAGATCGATGTGCAATCGACCGACCATATCGCAAACATCGCTTTCTTTCGTGTGATCGCGACGCTTTTTCAATCCCTCGTTCAATTCGTCACAATCGTCCATTAGTCCGGCCGAATCTTCAAAAAACAGCTCGCTAGTCAGGTGCGAATTCTTCGCACTACATCCGTAGTTCAATAGGTTTTCCAAGTAGGCACGGTAAGCGTACGTGTTGTTTTGTGGTGACACCAGTTTATGATTGAGATAGAGATCCACTTGACTGAATATCGAGTGGAGCCAATTGTTCACCGGGCCCACCTCTTTAGCAGGTTGCCCACCGTCCGCTTTAGTGTCGTCCTGTTTCAAAATAGCGGCTTTCACGTGTAATAACGTTTGTGTCAGGTCCGTGTACTCGTCACCGTGACCGGGTATTACAAACTCTATTGGCGAATCGTCCGTCAGCGATGAGATCGGTTTGTATTGAACCCATTTACCACTCTCGATGCTGGTCTGCGTAGGCGGTAACGAAAACAAGTCCAGTTCAGTCTTCACACATTCACACGATTTCTGATGAATAAACGACATTGTTATCGAATTAATGTAGACGTCCGTCTTCGAAGAAGTCTATCAAGAGACTGTGGCGTGTCGCGACCCGCGCACCGCTTAGGGGGAGATTTTTGCTCCCCCTAACACATAATGGCTTAGGGGGGAGATTTTCGCTCCCCCATACGTCAGGAATTGTTGAAGACTAGAACAAGAATGATACCGTGGGTGTTTGACAACTGGTGATTTATTGCTCGGAATTCGATGCGGGTGGTCTATAATTATGGGTTCCTAGAAGGGTCAGCCGTCTTCCCGTCGAGGTGTCAAATTACAGCATCCGCATTCCCAGACAGGTCTCAACTTGTCGGTTTTTTGTGTGAACACCTGCACCATCCAGTCGAGGTATCAAATTACAACATCCGCATTCCCAGACAGGTCTCGACTTGTCGGTTTTTTGTCTGTACACCTGCGCCCATCATCCCACGACGCACAGCCCGCCCCTAGCAGTAAAGTTTAGTTTAGTCTTGAGTTTCGAAGCGTCAACAGCTACGAAGAGATCATGGCCAACATCGAGTGGGATTGTGACATCACAGACGTTGAGTTGGAGGATGTATGTGTTGCAGCGGAAACGACAATGAATAGCAATAATAAGAAGAGACCGTTTGACGATGAAGATGATTACTTCGAAGGTGATGAGTTCTACAATAGAAAAGACGACGATGATTGCACCTTGAAGCATTTCCATAAGAAGAGGCTATGGCGCAATGACAGAAAGTTCAGGCACGTTCATGAGCCAAAAATGTATTCAACTACCCAAGATCTTGACGACGCTCTGTACTCCAAACAACGGGGAATCAACAGCATGTGGAACCATTGCCCGCTGGACGACTTGGAATGGGAATATTGGCAGCGGGACATGGACTACAAGATGAATTTCTACCCTATTGAAGAGGAGCACTTCTACGCCATTGAACATGAGCAGAAGTACATGATGCTTGTTGAAATGTGGTGGAATCGGCGGACCGATGAACTGCACCCTGATGAAGTAACAAAGTTTTTCAACAGTAAAAAATAAACGTTTTCCAACACCTTAACCTCCACCTGATCCCACCATCATAATCGGCCTTTTTCAAGGCCACAAAAGCTTTTCATGTTAGGGAACAGAAGGAAATCCTTCTAATGTAGGAGGATTTTCTTCCAAGTGTTGGTGCAGGCGTCTGAGGGGGGGGGGGGGCTCCTCCTGCTCCTCCTGGGGTCGGACGCAGCTGCACCCCAGACAGGTCTCGACTTGTCGGTTTTTTGTGTGAACACCTGCACCCTCCAGTCGAGGTATCAAATTACAACATCCGCATTCCCAGACAGTAGACTGGACGCGTCAGTCGGTTGTGCGAACAGCTGCCTCGGTGCAGAGTACTTGAAGGGGGGTGTATCGATACACCCCCCTTTGCAGTATATGTTCAAAGCATTGCAATTACATTCTCCTCAAAATTTGCATTCACTGGTAGTTCAATTGATCGCAAGCGCTGATGGGCTAGCTCTGTTGGTTGTAGCGTTACCCTGTTCAACTCTTGTATTAATTATCCAAAGTATGTCATGTGGGTACTGAGAATACTCGGCTTGACGAGGAGATTCCAAAAATGCAAAAAAAAAAAGGTCAAAAGTGTGGTGCGGGCCCCTTTTTTGTAAACATCATCCAAAGTGTACGATGTGGGTACTCAAATGACTCGGCTCGACTAGACGAACAAGAATCCGCAATCAGAATTCAAATCCGACTTATGGTAACCGTTATAGCTCGCCCCCCCCCCTACATCGTCCAAATGTACTTTGTGGGTATGCAAATTTCTCGGCTTGACTAGACGAACAAGAATCTGCAATCAGAATTCAAATCCGACTTATGGTAACCGAGATAGCCCCCCCCCCCCCTACATCGTCCAAATGTACTTTGTGGGTACTCAAATTTCTCGGCTCGACTAGCCGAACAAGAATCTGCAATCAGAAATCTGATCCGAGGTTAGGATGGGTTAGGTTAGGTTAGGTTATGTTACGTTAGGTTAGGTTAGGTTAGGTTAGGTTACCTTAGGTTAGGTTAGGTTAGGTTACGTTAGGTTAGGTTAGGTTAGGTTAGGTTAGGTTAGGTTAGGTTAGGTTACGTTAGGTTAGGTTAGGTTAGGTTAGGTTAGGTTAGGTTAGGTTAGGTTAGGTTAGGTTAGGTTAGGTTAGGTTAGGTTAGGTTACGTTAGGTTAGGTTAGGTTAGGTTAGGTTAGGTTAGGTTAGGTTAGGTTAGGTTAGGTTAGGTTAGGTTAATATTCGCAAAAAAAAAAATTCGCAAAAAAAAAAAATTCGCAAAAAAAAAATTCGCGGGGGGGGGGGGGCTCGGGGGGGGGGGGGTGGCCCTCCTGTCCCTCCTGGGGTCGGAGTGTCCTTCTTACCCTACTATTGCCCTATTATGTAGAGTAAATAATACTTTGAATTTTTGATTCTTTGGTTCGAACCCGTGACCCCTTGAACCGAAGTCCAAGACGCCAACCGTTAGGCTAGCGAGACGCCCTTCAGGTTATTTCCGAATCACTAGAACGAAGAATTATCTTATAGCTATGTATTGGTGATTGCAGAACCGAACCAATCACCTTGCAGAATCCCACCATGCACGCCCTTGTCATGGAGTACGAGTAGTCAATAATAACAAATTAAAACACAAAGGTAAGAGTTATTGTCATTTAACGTTTACAATCGGAAATTTAGTGATTCTCATTCACATGTATTTTTAAGTTAGTCGATTATGTGTCTAACCAATCTAGGTAAATATATATATACTGTATGAAATACAGTCGGGTGTTTGTACACACGTAGTCGTAAAGGGTAGGATGGAACCTAAACCAATGCAACTACAGAAGGTCAGTACATCTTGAGCCGTCAACCTAGATCCTACTTCTTTTATTACCTAGAGCTCCACATAGCCCAGCTATATAATTTTGCATGATAAACTTTATACCCTGTTTTTTTAAATTATGTCATCCTTTCTTAGATATAAAAAAAGTTTGCATGTGTAGAATTTTTTTCTAAAAACCTTGTTTTCATCCTAAATCTGTTTTTAGGAGGCACTACATACCAATTTGAGACACACAGGGATTTAATAAGGGTAATTCCTCCTTCACCCCCCATCAAGGTTAATTGGCAATATATTCAAAATAATCTTCATTTGTCAATGCTAACTTGACCTAAATACCATTTTGATTGCTTAGAGAACTAGGAATTGAGTGTATAAATATTGCCAAACAGTGCAAGATCCCGTATCATATTAATATTGTACACGCAGGTTTTAGCTCCATTACATTATGAAATTCGATAAGGAAAATATGTGTTGAGTATTTTTTTATATATTCTATATAAAAAATATTTAAATTATTAAAAATAAAATAAATTGCATTTTATTTACACATAAAACATTATGGAAACGTCCCTAGTATGTTTATCTACGCATAGCGAGGGTAATCATTATAAAAAAAATACAAATTAAATTTTAGTAATAGTGAAATAAACGATTGTTACAGTGAAAAGGAATAAAACACTCGTTAATATGAAACATGTCACAAACCAATAACCTTCATCACAGCTCGGGGAGGGTGGAATTATCCTCAAGAGGACGAACATTCAGCTGAACCATCCCCGGAAGTTTGGTCACTTGGGACTGTCGAGTTAATGAACTTCCTATATCTAGCTTCGTTTGGCCATCGGGTCGCGTACATTTGCCACTGAACAAAATTATATTACTACCAAATATTATTTATGCCTTGTAGCTTTATAAAATATAAAATAAGTAGCCTTAAAATTAAAAAAGTTTAGACATCAAGGTTTTTTTGAAGTTTGTTAAGCCACACTACACAGAGTTAGTAGTTTCAAAAATAATGACTAACCCCATAAAAAAATAAAAAAAACCCATAAAAAACAGTGTGTAGCCCTGAGAGGAATGTAGTGTAGGGGGAAGGGGTGGTGGTGTCTGGGGTGGATCTTTCTGGGTTACACGTGATTGACATATTTTTAGAGGTTCACAACTAATCTCTGGGCCGTTTGTTTTCACGATTTGCCTTACTTACTACCAATATCTATGTCATAAACTGCTAACTTATTAACATTTAAATAACGAGTGATTAAGACTACAATTAAAGTAAAGTGGTAGATACTCATAGAAAATTGTCCACATAAAATTCACTGACAATTTAGGCTTGGTAAATAATTGTATACCTAATTTAATCTCCCAATAGGTAAAAGCTATTGTTAAAAGGCGAAATATGTTATTTTTATAACAATATAATAAAATATAAAACATTCAAATTATTTCTAAATAATAAATATACTATTTTCAAAACAAGAGTCTGAATAAACCTGCGAGTTATACAAAGACGTATAACTGCCGTGACAAAGAATTTTAATTTAAGTGCTGCGAAAGTAATATTCAATAGCAATTTGTCATTAGTTCACGATACTTTCAGAGAAAAAAACTGTCCCTGGATAGTAACGTAAGATAAGCTTTGGACTGTTCCCTTTCAAAGCGAACAAAAATCCTCATAATACACACCCAAAACTAATTAAAAAAGGCATATACAAATATAATTCTCCAAAACATATGTATCCTTGCCAAGTAAGATACGTAGGTGGTATTGTTAGGGTCCGCACTTTCATTTTACATGATTATTTTCGGATAATATAGCATTTAAATATTTTCGGATATATGAGGATATATACTCATTACATAAATCACCTAACGGCAATATGGATTCA
This sequence comes from Allygus modestus, assembly GCA_963675035.1. Taxonomy (NCBI): domain Eukaryota; kingdom Metazoa; phylum Arthropoda; class Insecta; order Hemiptera; family Cicadellidae; genus Allygus; species Allygus modestus. The sequence continues at coordinate 380,959,952 of OY776112.1, forward strand.
CAATATGCTGTCACGTACAGATTAATTTTATTTTGTTTTACGAGAAATAAAATAATTTGTGAAAAATATAAAAACAGAAACCTAATGATTTTTATGACATTGCATCTATTAACTAAAATAAAACATGATGAAGACAAGGATGATTTTGAATTATTAAAACAAGGAATTAAAACTAAATTACTTCTTGAAGCCTTGATTTTTGACTTTTGATTTAATTCCTCTTACATGAATTTTTTTTATTTAAGAAAGGAAAAATATTACTTTAAACCAATAATAATGCAGAGCTTGGTTCGGGTGTGGTTGCACATCAGTTTTTTACTTGGTACATATACCAAACGATACTCTTATACTCAATACAATAATACTTGGTACTTGGTATTGGTATTAATTGTTACTTTCCTGGTGAGAGTCTTAATACCCAAAAAGGATAACAAATATTGATACTACATTGGAATAAACTATATTTAAAATTCTAATTTCTATCTTATAAAAGGAATTATTAAACACAACATATTTTATCACTGACAAGGGTGTTGTGATATTACGTGGTAGTACGTAGTAAAACAAATTTATAACTTAGTGGTTTTAATAAAAATAATGCTCAAAATTGCCATCCTAATAGTGAATTTAAATATAACCAGGAGCATCAGATCAGCCAAAACAATAAAATTGTAAAATTAAAAAATTCAGCAGTGTTTGTTTAACCTCTTCATTTGATTTTTTAAAGGTTTTAATGCGGAAATTCACTTCCCCCACTAAAGTGTGCTGCGTGCGAATTAGTATTTTTGTTGAATTGAACCGTATATTAAAATAAATTAAAAAATAGATTTTATTCACAATTAAGAATATAAACATTTGTATTCCCATGTGTTGTTTTCTCCATGTGTGGAGAATGTCTCCTTTAAGCTACTTAATTAAAAACTTTAATTGACTTAAGTAGCTTATCACCGACAAGCTAGGTGCGTAAGTTGGGATTAGAACAGATTTACATAGTAACTAGGTTATACAGGCCTCCAGAACGATTCCTGTGTAACCGAGCTCTGATGTAACAGGGAGTACTAACATAACCTTGCTAAGCCCAAGAGTTATCAAGTTGTTTTTAGCTTTTAAAAATCGTATATTCTAATTATAAAGAATTACCTACCTTTAAATTTGATCAACACCTTCCTCGTTTGTCTTTATTTCACGCATATCATCTCACATGTTTGATGAAGTTTTGATAACATTAAAAAAAAAACTTCTATTATGTTGTAACTTGTAATTCAGAAATCCTGTTAATAAATATATCCGTTTAAAAAAACAATATACTTATATTTTATAAACATGACAAACCAATTAAAAAAATTACAATGCACTAACATTATTATTTTCATACAAATATAGTTTACATCATAAATATTTAAATTTTCAAGTTTATACTTTGGAGTTTAAAATTGAAAGTGAATAAATTTGTTCAGTTAATATTGTACATAATCGTAATCGATAAGTTACTGTTAGTTAAAGTCGTGGTTAGTAATAATGTTGGTTAAAGTATAGGAAATTATTAAATATATGATCTAGGAATTAAATTTACAAAACAAAAGACAAACAAAAGGTTCCATACAAAACGTAGCAAGAGTCTTCCTTGTAGTGTATTCCAGTGGTTACAAAATCTGTTAATAATTTTCAAAACAGTTTGAATGTGTTGGCGATTGACCTAAGCTTTTCCTACGCAATAACGCTTTGTAGCCACCATTCTCTAAGATGGTTTATTTTTTACACAAAAACCTTAAAAAAAATACTCTGGAGTTCAATTTGAAATGTATTGTTTAAATAGTTCCCACATTTAAGCGTTCAACTCCACAGTAAACAACACGCAATAACTCAGGACATCATTGCACGCAATAAATGTTTCAACTTTTTAAACATTTGATTTACAAATGTATAAAATGTATAAAAGCCTACCCTACCTTCAAAGCCACTTACGGGGTACAATTCATAGTCATTGTTTCACAAAATGTTTTGTATTCAAAATTATAGTTTAATTTATCGTAGTTTATAGAATTCTCCTTTTGTAATCTAACGTTAAGGTTTACGTCACTCTTAACGAATGTTGTTGTATGAGCCAATTGTCAATTTACATATTACATACATATTGGTACATACATAAATATCGGTTATACATATTGGTATGAATTAATGTATACAAGTTGTACTCTAGTCCAATTACATTTGTATCATCGGATTTTTATATTAAGGACAAACAGAAATTTTAAAACCTGACTGATTTAACAATAAAATGATTTTATAATCATACATTTGAATTTTGTGTTTCAAATAGTCGAATGTAATTCTTATTGGTATAAATCCAATATTAACATTTAAACTAAAAAATTAAATTTGAAATCTCATTATTCAATGTCTAAAGTGTTGTCTGAAATATAAGTATAAATATGACATTAATATTAGCTGGTAACTTATTTTTTGAATAATAGTTAAAATTTTAACAAGCATTAATTTATATTTTAACTCCTGATTTAAATGTGGGCAAAAGATTATTTTTTATGTATATTTACATAATATTAGTGAAAACAACGTGGTAAGACTTTCCGCGATACCCTGAAAAGCCGTTAATTGCAAAACTCCACGTAAGGCTCGTATAGCTTTAAATCTCTAGTTAAACAACAACTTTAACTGAAGCGCTGTTTAAGGGTCATCAAACTATACTTCTGAGATAAAATGTGTCTAACAGATTGAACACTTTCTTGTTTAAATACCTAACACTCCTATAACTGTAAAAATACATATTGTATTTCATCAGCTTAAACAAATTAAATATAGTTTACTGAGTTTACTGATATATATTACATTCAAATCGTAACGTTTATTTCCGATAGATCAACGATAAAATATCAATTCTGCCCTATAACACGTGTATTATTAACTTCAACTAATGTGATTTGTTGAAGTTTTATAATTATGTGCTTTTTTCATTATTTTACATATTAACATACTTAATCGTTAAGAATACCGTAACTCGTTGTAGCATATGTTTTAAGGCTATAATTTGTTAATATAATTGATAAAGTTTTTAATAGTTGATGTACTACTAACATATTGTGTTTTAAACTATAATTTTCTTAAAATCTTGTAACATTAAACCTCCCAACTTTTAGTGGATCGTCCGGTTAAAAATGCACTCCAAGGGAAAAGGGAGCAAACTGAAATGCGTCTTCTAAAATATACAATATCAGGACGAAGGAACTTGGGGATAGGTATTGGGGATACGGGATGGGGATGGGAATGGGGTATTGGAAATAGGGGATAGGCGCCGCGCCGGCTTGGATAGCAACCACATTACATTGACCGTATCTGAGAGGCTGCAAAAACGATTTCTTCCTTTCCCAAGTGACGTAAAAAATCAAAATTCTTCACCACGTGTCTGAAAATAGAGAATATTTTGCTAATTTCCTAACTTTGCCGATGCAAAGTAAACAATATACACAGTTAAGTGTTCACCGACTAATCAATACTTTTGTATTTTCTATGCAAATATTTAAAAACATACTACCGTATTTTATGCATGAACTCACTTTTATTCTTTTTGACAAAAACATTAACTTCTTTTCCCATAAATAATGACCAACAAATTCAACATGCATTCTAGGTTATTATTTAATACATAGAGATTTGTAATTTCTGAAACACGACTTCTAATACAACTTCTGATACAATTCATTCAGCTCATATATTATATCAAATATAATATACATTAATATATCAATTAGAAAAATTATGATTTTTCTAATTAAAAAGTGTTTTATTCTATACAGGACTACATTAAGAGTAAAAAAGCTAGCATATTTCTTGTATTATTAAGACTATTCTTTTTATTATCTGGTTTAAATCTATGTTGACGCAAGCCAATGCATGTATTTATGTTTTATGGCAATAAAGGATATTTTATTTGATTTGATTTATATAGTTCTGTAAGCGAAATGTTTAAGTCAAAATTTTGGGAGTTAGGAAAATCTTAGGACGATGAGAGAAGACTAAAATTATAGGTCTCGATCCCAGGGACTCGAGAAAAATAGCATTATTTCTAATAAGTAACCAGTAAACGAGAAATAACCTAAAACATCCCCATAAGAAAAGCATGGCAATTTAATAACGCCTGCTTTGTTTACATTAAACCATGTGATTAAGTGTGTACTTTGTTTACGAACTGAGATGTACATTTTCCTCAGCATGTAAAGAGGAAAACTTCAGATAAACTAGTGTTTTGAAGCAAGATTAGGGGCTATGGTCCCTTGAAGCCACTAGTACATTAATATATATATACTGGAAAGTATTAACCTAAAATAATAAACAAAATTCAAAGTAAGCTATTCCATTTAACTGTGTTTTAAATATATATTGCGTATATTAGATCATAGAACATGTCTAGCTTATTTTAAAACTGAATTACTTACCCTATAAGGCACAATGTTACGTTTCATCTATTGAATTACATTTTTAGTATTTTATATGTGCTATTAAAAGTTATTTTTTGATATATCATGGCCATGTTTTTCTCACTTACCCATTTATGTCAAGAAATACCAAAGTTGAAGGATATAAGATTTTTGAAATAATTTAATAAGGCAATCTACGTAAGTACATTTATATGATTTTTTCTATTGAGGCTACTTGCAGATGGAATATAAATATTACTTAAATATATGTTCTATTCAAAGTAATTTATTACAAAAAAAACACAAATGTGAAACATTTACTAGGCCGTGATAATGCAAAAAAAGTCTTATTAGTAAATGTATAACCTATTACTTTTTGGCAACTTCTTCGTATAATTAAACCTAATTTGAAAACAAAAACATTCAATTCACCCTAGCCAAGTTAACATGAACGAAGGCGGTGACCTGTGAATTACTCGCAGTCAACACTACTGCACGCAGCAAACCACACGTGTATATTGTGTCCACATCAAGTCCCCGGGTTAGCATTGGTGTTAAACATCGGATTGTGTGTTTTGTTCTGGAATCTGGACAGAGCTTAATGTATTTTTATTTTATTTCCAACGGCAGCAAGCCTGTTTTACATGGTTTACGAGTTGATGGTGGTTGTGAAAGTACTTATTAATTAACAGTTGCTCACAAGTTAATTAACAATAATCAATCTTGAAATTAAAGTGGTCTAAAATTAAAGGTTTAAAATACCTGTTCTGATAAATAATCCGATGTAGTAGGGAGACTAAAGCTTTTTAGTGTTATTTAAATAACATACATAATTGGATAATCTAACGAAGTGAAGTTTATCTTTATACATAACTGCTTATATTTGTGAGAGAATCAACTCAACTAGCGTGTCTGTGACCAAAATAACTCGAGAACCCCTCCGCAGTTAAACTTCAAATTTTTCAGATAAACTTAACAGTACAAAATCTCGGTAGAGTTCGTTATTCAGATTATTTCTTTCAGTATCAATAAAATGATCTTAAAAAATTTATATTTTTCTCCATAAGAATAACATTGGACATCATTTTAGTGGTACTTGAATCGTTAAAATTTAGCCGCGTCTATGTTTCAACAACAGAGTAACAACATTTAGTTTACTAGAGTATACTTTGTTATACTGGATAACAAAATGTTTTTCACAAAAAAAACACATAAGAGCGATAAATCGAAGTATATTATCTAAGATCTCAGCATATTTTTTATTTTATATAATTAAGAAGTGTACGTTATTAAAAAAATATCTATACAGTTAATATTCCCTTGGGATGCCTACTCTGTGTAAATATCGTCAGTCGTTGGAGGCGACAAGTAACAGTGGCAGACGACGCGTTTGGCGGATCGAAAAACTTAAAATAACTTTTCAAAATAGATGACTGTAGATACTGAGATATTAACTTAACTTATAAAATAGTTCGTTTTATTATATTGTCTTAGACAATTGGTAATATTGTGATTGTCATGGGTAAAAAGTACAAAGCCTCAATTTGTCTAGAAAGCTTTGATTAAGTTAGTAGCAGAAAGCGACCAACCTTAAATTTATTTTGTAGGACAATTATTTGCTAGTTTATATTTTTAACTAAATTAATAATAAAATTCTCTACATTACCTAAAATACATTACCAGGAATTTTTTAACCAACCACAATAAAAGCTGTAGACTATTCTAACCAAACAACCTTTTTCGGAAGGTTATCTTGAATTATTTGACATAGCCTAGGGTTGGATTACAGTAAGAGTAAGCTGACATTAAACTGTTAATAAAACTGTTGTAAAATACTTTAAACAAATTACCAGAAATGTTGTAGCGAACCAAAATAAAAGCTTTAAACTATTCTAACTAAACTAAGCCTTTTTTACAGGTTATCTGAAATGATTTGATCCTAGGTTTGGATTACACTGAGCTGTTTTCATTATAAACTTGGACCTATGGCTATGAAATGTAGGCCTATACACTTAGGCTACTTGCCATTTTAGAAGTTTCATGTACGGTCTTGGACCAACCCATGTTTATAGCGTTTAAGTTCATGATAGCCTAGGCTTTTGAAACAATATATTGAAATCTCATTTTGTCATCTAAATAACTAGATCTGACGACTTATTGTTAATTCTTAAGGACATTTTGACTAGGCCTATAGAAATTATAACATTAGTTCATTTAGGAAACTGCTGTTCTCTTAAAAGTTAATTTAATCACACTGCTAAAGTCACTGCCTATAGCCCAAAATACTCTGTTTGTACTACGATAACGCACTAATGCCAATCTAACAACAAACCATGCCTGAAACCTACAATTTATTTTAAAAATAAATAAATTTACTGATTTATACAACAGTTCCTTTAATAAAAACGAGTGATAAATGTATATATATTTTTTACGGATAAAAGGTTAAGTCTTTGACGGGATCCGAACCTGCGACCTTTCACTCGGAGAGCCAGTGCGATACCCACTGAGATACCACGATAAGTGGTTCTTCGGGGAGAAGTAGCTTTGACTATAGCTATATATAAATAAAACCCGGATACTGTCGGCAGTTAAATGATACCGGAATGTATTCTGATGATCTTACACAAATCAGATCTTGAATTTTTGTATGAGACTCGATTTAAGTTTGATAATGTGTTTCGATTATCCTTCTACGTGAGGAATGAGCGCACACCTAGTAGTATTACACAACATAACATACATCGGATTATTTTATGGAACAGGTATTTGATACCTATTATTTTGTTAATCAATAAACCAGAATCTATTCGTCATGAGACAAATTATTGATCAATTGTGTTTGTTCTAGTATCAATCCTTGTAGACACTAGCTATCATCATCATCATCTTATTATAATAATAAGGCAAACGTGCTATTGGCAAAACTATTAGGTTTAAAATAATGGTTGATGTGTTATTTGAAAGACCTTGGGGTATAGATGTGCTTTTAGGGGGGTTGAAAGACGCATATCTCCAGGGCTCTGTTCAAGTTCAAGTTCAAGTTCAAGTTCTTTATTTAGCATGTTGACAAATATTACAATGCATATGCCAAGTCATGGTTACAAATCATAAAAAAACCGTTGTTAATACAATGGGCAATAGGTACATAAATACATAAATAGGAATTGCAACGTTAATGGGCTTTTCTATTAGCTACAAAATCATTCACACTATAAAAAGCCTTATCGATTAGTAAGCTTTTTATTTGCCTTCTAAACCTACTATAGTCTTTTTCTACCTTTATGTTCAGGGGTAGACTATTGTACAGTTTCACAGCGGAGTACTTTAAATGCTTTTGGAAAAGAGGTGGAGTGTGAAGGTATACTCATTATGTGTCTAGGTTTACTTCTGGTACTATAACTATGAATAGGGAACAAATTTTGAAAGAGGAAGAGGTTTTTGTGAAGAAAAGACAAAGTTTCAAGGATATAAATGGAAGAAAATGATGTAAGAATTTTATTTGACACGAAATAGTCTACACATGAGTTCTGCCCTGGTATCTGAAAGATTGTCCTCGGGGCCCTTTTCTGCAATCTAAATACCAGGTTTGTTTTACTGCTTTCACAACCCCAAATGGGGACTCCATAAGACATATACGGGTATATGATCCCATAGTAAGCAGCAATAAGAATCTCAACAGAAGCAAAACAAGGCAGTTTTCGAAGCACAAAAATACCTTGACTCAGCTTCTTGCACACATGATCTATGTGCAAGTCAAATGATAGGTTAGAATCAATAATCAGACCAAGAAATCTTATGGAACTTTTTGAGAAGACTGGCTCATCACCAAGGCAAACACTTAGTAAACTATCATTTGGACGTTCCCTAATACAAAACTCAATAACAGTGGTCTTTGAGATATTTGCCTTGAGTTGGTTACGTTCCACCCAATCAAGGAGACAATTCCCTTGTAAGAATGTCTCAAATTCCAAACAATCTCTAGAAGGGTTAGAAAATGTGAGGGAAGTGTCGTCTGCATAAAGACAAACGTTTGAACTCTGATGAAGATCATTGACAAAAATCAAAAATAGTACAGGTCCAAGAATTGATCCCTGTGGCACACCCCTCTTAACGATTCCCCTCTTTGAAAACCTGCTACATTTGGTTCTTGATTGATCTAAACAGGTAACTTTGACACACTGAACTCTGCCTGTGAGATACGATCGAAACCATTCACGAGCTTTACCGCGGACACCCATGTTGTACATTTTGTTAAGCAACAGCTCATGGTCTACGAGGTCGAAGGCTGTCCACTGAGCTTGCAAAATTCCAATGTTAATGTTATTGAAAAATATAAATAAATATAACTGAACGTTTAGCAGCAGCTGTTGATGCTAACAAACAGTACAGAATCAAGATAAATGTTTTGAGAAAGATTTTGGATTGGCATCACAATAGAAGCTAACATGAGCTGGGTAAACGGAAAATCAAATATTTGCTCGGATTGGTGAAGTTGAATTTGCTAGTTACCTTTACACATTTTGAGTTAATTGGAGATTTCACCATTGAACTATAACAAATATAAATATAAATACTACCAGGAGTACGCTCAATATTCGCGTAATGGGATGACCGAACTCAGAAATGGTAGATAAAATTTACTGTTGTTACGCAAGTTCTAACCGAAATTTGATAACAAATAATAGTCATGGGGACTCCGTAGTAAAATATATACTTTTTTTGGTTAATTTTAGGTTATAGGATAAATAATTCTTAGTTATATTATATTAGAGGTGTAAATTCTTCAACAAAATGCAACACAGTAAGTTGCCTATCTAGCGAGGTACATTGGAAATTTACTGAGTACGCAGGTTTGCTAGGACGGGGTATTTAAATATCATAAACTGACAAAAGAACACAGCTGGTAGAAGTAAATATAAAATAAATGGCTGCTGCAATCTAGCGGATAAACTAATAATTTACTCACATTAATCACATTATAGTTGAATGTTATCTTTATTTTTTAAAACTGGTATTGTTTTTTCAAATCTAAAAATTTCAAAAACGTGTAATGAATTGAATAAACTCTTGTTAAGCCGACAGTACTTTATTTATTTAATCATAAGAACTGTACTGTATATATAGGACTTTTTAGTAGTTTCCTGTAATTACGAAACAATATTGTATTAGTATCTCGTACTTTACAAGCAGTAATCCTTATCCAGTGTTTTACCTTATGGAGATTTTACAACTTTTAAATGTTAATTAATTGAAGACGGTTTAACGAATGTGTTCCATTTTTGCTGGAAGCGTGAATTGTACTGAAAAAACAATTGTGCAAAATCTGAAAACGATCCGTACAGCCTTTTCACGTTATTGCATTACGAACACACACACCCACAAGCCCACACACTGAAGGACAACGAATCATTGTCTCTGCTAATACATAGATTCCTTCACTTCGTTCCATCTTCAATTATTTACACTTTAATCTCAATGGGGAGCCTGGCCCCCCCAACCCCCCTCCCCTTTTCTATTATTTTATCTTGATATTATTGTTAAAACGTATAGAAAAACAGAACATGGAGTAAAACAATATTGAATTGGTCAGTCTTACCTAGCAGATTTAGAATAATTTCTCACCCCCTTAGTCTTACGATGGGGGGCCTGTACACCCTACAAACAGAGACACCATTTTGAAGTAAGAATAAGTCAACCAATCAGATCAGTAACTTCTGAAGTAATTATTTCCACTCTTATCTAAATGGGGGGCTTGACCCCCAACCCCACTCCTTCATTTGCTATTATTTTAACTTTATATTATTGTTAAAACGTATAGAAATACAGAACATGGAGTAAACAATCTTGAATTGGCCAGTCTTACCAATCAGATTTAGAATAGTTTCTCACCCCCTTAGACTTATGATGGGGGGGGTTGCATACCCTGCAAACAGAGACGCGCGCACACACACACACACACACACACACACACACACACACACACACACACACACACACACACACACACACACACACACACACACACACACACACACACACACACACACACACACACACACACACACACACACACAGTATATAATTACTCGCCTTACAGTTCCACACTGGGGCTACATTCCCCAGGTCTGGATTTTTGTCCAGTAATACCCTTTAAAGTGTTGCTAAAATACACGCTGTGCTGCACAGGGCCCTCATGGGTACTGCAACGTAAATTAGCTGCTCAAATAGTTATAAATACAGAACCAAAACAAAAATAAGGATTAAAATTAGTCATCTGGTTTCGCCGAAACTACCCAAATCATAACCCCCCCATCCAAAAAAATAAGAGAGATAGGGCATTAAGTGGACAGAAACGTAGTAAGAATATTTGTTCGCCCTTTGGTGTCGGTGGGGATAATGCCTTCCAGGCCCGACAGTTTTGTGGTGCCTTCTAAATTTTGATAAAATACAAATGAATTCAAGATGTATGAAAAATAAGTCCGCAATCAGATAGAGTAAGATATTTCAAATTAATTATTTGATCTATATGGTATTCCTGGAGGACTATACGCCTTCATTGTTATTTTAGCTTGGTACTGTAATTACTATATATCTAAAAAGAACAATATGTTTTTAAATCGGTCAATGAGTTTTGAACGCCCAAACATTAAAAACTCTAAGTACACGTTCTTCAAGTGGAGTAAGTAAGGATAGTTACTGTTGGATACAGTTCAAAGAAAATACAGAATATTACGGAGAACATTGGGGTCCAAAATCGGTCAGTCAGAACAGATGGGTTTTAGAGTACAGTAGTTATTTGAACTTTAATCCAATAAAGGGGTTTTGGTTATACCACTTACTATTGTTATATTAACTTGAAACAACACAAAATAGGCTAATGTTAAAACAATTAGGCTTATCAACATGTTTAGGTTTATTCTTTCCCCTATCCTATGTATTAAACAACTTTTGTCAAAACTAAAGACAACGACCCTGACCGTTCTACTGGGTCAATTTGCATGATTATTTTTTTAAATGACAGGTAATTATACCTAGATATGTCATCACCCATCCAAACTAATATATCGTTAATGGGCTTTGCTCCAGGGGCTCTTAAAGTTCCCATCCTATGTTACTCTTATGGAGCTTATATATTAGAAACTAAAGACAGTGACCCTGACCATTCTACTGGGTCGATTTACATGATTCCTTTTTACTTTCTCCCCCTATACATAGTATATGGAGAAAGTATTGTTTTCGTAAAAATTTTCGAATTTGAGTTGTCAGTGGAAATATTCGTTTTGGTGCTCCCTGAACCCAAAAAAGTGGTTTTTACGTGATGTCTGTCTGTGTGTGTGTGTGTGTGTGTGTCCGTGTGTTCTTGCGAATAAGCCGTTATTTGATCCGACATATGGTTACACACCCACACTATTAGATCCGATGGCGCTATTAGATCCACCCTGCTGGATCTAATAGCGCCAAAGTTCTTTTTTTGAGTTTCTGGCGTTCCGGCCATCACGGAAATAGTCGAATTTACCCGATTTGAGCAGGATCTAATATAGCCGGTTTCAGACACATAGTGCGTGTGTATGAGGTTCCGGAAGTGGCCACCACGTTGTGCTGCGGTCGCGATTCAGGTGTGTATCGTAGCGTCGTCGGATCTAATATTGTAGGTGTGTAACCATATGTCGGATCTAATAACGGCTTCGTAAGAAGTCGACTTCTCGGCTCTCGTGTCGTCAAGCTGAGTAGAGTTGCCGGCTCAACTGAACTACTGCACTAGAGATTTTTGTATTATTTTTAGTAGAATTTTAAGTTGTTAGTAGTGATGATATGTGATTATTGCCATCGTTCATTTAGCAGAAGAGCAACGTTTTGTGTTCACTTGTCAAAATGTAAAATGAAAAATGTTGAAATAGTTAATGAGGTAAGTTCACTTCTATAACATTAATTTAACATTTTGTAAAAGGCTACAGGGCATTATTACTTTTCTCAATGCATGACAATTGTTTTAATTTTAATTAACTTACTATAGTTGACTGAATTGTCAATCAACTGCGTTTATACACAGTTTTCAGCTCTTGTAAAGTTAAGAGCAGCAACTTGTGAGGTTAATTCTCTTGTCCATGTCCAGAATGACTGTTATTGGCGTTTTCTTTGTCAAAAATACCATTTATCAGATCTAGAAGATAACTTTGCTTGTTTATGTATTAACTTTGTAAGCAAAGTAACCTCTTCAAAACCTAGTTGAGTTGGCCTCCTTTTAGTTTGGTTTGATAGGCCTAATTCAAATAGGGTCTATTACAGTAAGCTTACCTATTTTACTACAGCTCAGGCCTGTTGACTTAAACTAAAGCTAAACTGAGCCTAGGCCCTATCACATAAGTAATTTATTTGCCCTCCCTGTTAGTAGTATTTTAATTTTGGTCCCCCAAGCATGGCTCCTGGGTTTCATCCATGAAATAGATTGGGTACACTTCCATTCGCGGTACGACATAAAAAACTGATATAGAGAACTGAACCAATTCAAAATCCTAACCGAATATATATTGAAACCTAATATCTATTCGGTATTGATATTGAAACCTAATCAAAAGCAATCATAAACAAACACAATTTAACTATAACTTATGAATCTATATGCGGACATAATCGCAAAAATGCTGGGGGTCTGGGGGCGTGCCCCCCAGATAGAATAGCATACACGGCAGAGATCAGTTTATTACAAAGTTGGAATGGTTGGAAGGATTTTGTTTTTTATACCTTTAGTATAAAAATACCAAATTTGATCACCCTAAGCCACCTAACCCTCTTATTTAGAAAAGACCCCCCCCCCCACAATAATAATAATGAGCTTTATTTATTTAGGCCTACTCAAATTTGGGACTGACAAGTGCCCTCCACCACATATGTCTCGAAGACTGGCATCTTAAGAATAAATTAATAATGTAATTTAATTAATACAATTTTTATCAACGTTAAAAACTGATAATACAAAAATTGGGTACACTTCCCGAAATAAAAACTGATTAAATATGTAATTTGATATTATAACCGAAGAGACGATAATAATCATAAACAAACTCGATTAATTTATTTGTATCAACTAAAATCTACTGCCTGATCGTGGAAATACCGTGGGTTTATGTAGTCTGAGGGCATACCCCTCAAATAAAAAGTGGCAGAGATCAGGTTTACCTAGAGGGAGGGTTAGGTACAGTTATACTAACGTGGTTGGGTTGGTCAGTTTGTTTGAATACGTGGGAAGTAAAGAAAAAAGAACAACATTTTGCTGTCAACTGAAAGAAATAAAACAACAAATATTTGTTTTAAAAACTTGTATATATACAGGTTATCAATAATTAAAAGTTGTACTGATAAAGTAGGCTAATTTGATACCACTTAATATTGTGCAACAATAAAAATCTGGGGTTTTTTATGAACAATAAACAGAGTAGACAGATCAAGTAAATTTGTATTTGCAAAAGAGTTTTTGCAGGTATAATTTAGGTTACATAGGCTAACGTAGGATAATTTTGGTTTCGGTTTCATTTGTTCAGTTATTAAATTGAAGTACATAATTTTATTGGCTTTATGATATAAAATTACTTAACAAGAAGTGACAGATTTAGTAGCTTATACCCCCATAAGTCAACCGAAAGTAACCTCTTCAACGTTACCCCAAAACGAGCTTGACTGACCTCTCTACAGAAATCGTTTGGTAAAGAATTCTGTAATCTTGATGCTGTGTCAAAAAATGATTGATTATAATATAAAAGCATGAATATTTAACATACTTGCACCATGACGGGTACTTGTCATGCTTATATTTATAGTGAAAGTAAATTTGTATGCAAAATATTTGGGTTTTTTATCTGTAAAAATGCTGAATAACAAGATTAAAATTGGTATTTTCTTGTTTCTTTCAACTTAAGGTGTATAGTATTATAATACTTGGTACCGGTAATATGATCATCCCACGTTAAATTAAAAATAAATCTAATGTTTTGGGCACATTGTAAAACTTATTAAAAAATCTATACCACTGTTTCAAAAGCTCCTGTGCAGTAATTTTTACCCAAAGTTTACAACAACACAGTCAATATAAAAATCTGATATTTCCATTTAATTTGGTTGAATAAAATAGGATTGCAAACCCAAAAAGTTGAAAATTATTTTTAAGCTGTCCAATGGGTGAGTTAACCAATATGTGTCCACAAAGTGGTAGGGTTGAACAGTTGTTGAGTTTTGAAGCTGGTTATTGATAGCAATCTGCCAAACTCTCCACGATGACACCAGTAAATTGTATGGTTCAGAAAAGTATGGTGGTAGCTTCTAAAACCACCAGTAATGTTGTTTTCATGTGTTTTCCAGGAAGCAGCCAATAAAGTGAAAGATCACAGTGCCTGATGACCAATCGCAGTAGTACCTGAACAAGCCTTCTGAGCCTTCTAACTAGGCATATGTTAGAGACCTTAGTTTTAAATTTTTGTAATTATTTGTAATACAAACAATTTTCAAGATTCAGTAATTTTAATTTTTCCCAGTTTACTTAACAATAAACAAATTGTACACACAAATTAGAATAAAATAATTTCTAGTAAGCTAATTGAAAATTATTTTATAGTTAGACTGCATTAAAACTGAACTAAAACACTTTATGATTAAATATTATAAATATTGTGTATATTTTCATTTGATTGCTATTCATTTGTTGTGGGTTGATGTTAAGAAGACAAATCGAATTATATTTTAGAATTTTTACGAATATAAAACTGAGTATTAAACCGTTTAACTTGAGCTGAAATGGATATATCTATCACAGACTCATATATACATAAATTTGTTGTCCCTTAATGTCACCTTCATAAAAAAGGGAAAATAGTAAAAGGATTGTTAAGACTATATTTAGTTAGATTTGATGAATGTAATAGGTTATTCTTTCTCTTAAATAATAAATTTAGTAGCAATGGATGAAAATACAACACAGATGTTTTATTTCATATTTTTAATCATTAATGTTTTAAGAATAAAGGACTTACTACCTCTTCAATGGACATCAATTAATTTGTAGCTAAAAATAATTTAGGGTAAAGGTATTTAACTACTAGATTTTCCATTCCTATTTTATCAAGTCCTCTGTCCTTAATTCCAAAATCAGTATTTCCCAAAAAGCCAAAAGGGGCAGATAATGTGAATAACTGTTTATTCAAGTTGGTTATATGCATTATTTTGTGATATTTACAAAATATAACTAATTAATCATCCTTGTTTAATTATGTTCAAAATGGATCTCCTGGAATAAATCTGGTTATAAGTTTGAATTAATCCACACTGACAAGTCTAAGGCAGTGGCGGATTTAGGGGGGGGGGGGGGCTATAGGGGCTGTAGCCCAGGGCGGCAAGTTTTTAGGGGCGGCAAATTTACAGAAAATTAATAAGTTGTTTACAAAAGAAATGATGAAACGGGGAACATTTTGACGAAAACTGATGACAATGACGGTGTGCCGCCCTTTTAAAGTTAAAGGTAGTAACCAGAGACTAATGTATAACGCTTGCAGTCCCTCACACTGCAGTTCCTCAAAGCAGTCATAATGCATTTGTCATTCATCCGTATTAGCGACAAGACGATTAAGCTACAGAGAAAGGGCGGCAAGCCACGAACTACATCAGGCATTGCGCCACTATGACTACGTCCAACCACAGATTAAACATACTCCTTGTGGTATTCTTAATCTATGGTCCAACTCACGGACTTCCATGTTTACCCATACATTCGCATAGCATTACAATTATTTGTTACACAATATCAATAATGGCCCAGGCACACGGATGAGAAATGTTGCAAGAATCGAATTTGAGATGACAAAAACAAAATGTATACTTCAATGATATTGTCGTTTCATTTTCAAACTCAAGGTAACAAAGAAAGTTATTCCACCGTCTTATACTTACCATCAAAGGCTACCACACATAATCGTTCATTCTGGAGGATATTTTTTTAAACAAAACATCTGACCAAAGGCAAATAAAGACTAACATAATTTGTGAATAGATGATTTTATTGGTTGTTGCCATGGGAGCATAGTTGACAGAGGGTCAAAATGGTGGTCAGCATGTAGGCTGCAGTTTTTTACTCTAGGTTGACTTCTATATATATTTTTTGGGTGGGACGGTGTCAAAATCACCCATTTCATTGAATGAAAAACTGTGATATTTGAAGTCTTTAAATTAATATCTTGTCGCATTTTAGGCGAATCATGATGTTAAACTTAACTTTATAATCTTAAGACATATTTTACATGTAATTTTATTGTTTATCTCGAAGCAAAGTTACGATTTGAGTTAAATGAAAACATCCTTTTAATATAGCTTTGGAAATAGTGTTGAAAACAAGCCGCCTTGTACATCGAATGACACTGTCCCAACAAGTTGACACTACAACAGGACAA
This sequence comes from Allygus modestus, assembly GCA_963675035.1. Lineage (NCBI taxonomy): Eukaryota > Metazoa > Arthropoda > Insecta > Hemiptera > Cicadellidae > Allygus > Allygus modestus. The sequence continues at coordinate 380,976,819 of OY776112.1, forward strand.
AATACCATACATGACGGCACGCTTTATGAAGGTTATTTGTCAGATAGAAGTAACTCCTGTAGGTATTATCATAGATTAAGAATACCACAAGTAAGTAATGCCATCAAGGAGTTTGTTTAATCTATGGTATTATATTTTAATTCATTGGATCTCCAACATCATGGAGGTGAAACTAGAAGAAGCGTTTGAAAATGTGTAGTTTTATGAACCTACGTCGATTAATTTTATATTTTGATAGTCTAAAACATATCAACAATTCTTTGTATAAAAGTATGAATTACAAAATGACTGAAAAACTGTATTGAAAATCGCTAATTCAGGATTAAAATAATCAGAATTTTGAGGTTAATGGTCCGAATTACGAATTTTAAGGCTACAGTGTCATCATATCTTATTTATAGGTTATTTATTATAATTTTCAGCAGTCAATGCGTTGGTTTAAAAATTAATGTTTTGATGAAGTGTAAGAAGGGATTTTCAGGCCTTTGTTGAAGGGTTTTCTTGTTATTAAAAGTAGCACTAGCACTGCTTCACTGCTTTTAACGCGAACATTTGTCTCTAGTGCTGATTGTCATTGAGTACTGAATATTAAACTGTGTTAACGTGAATAAAGACAATTATACATTATTTTACTGTTTTTTTTCAACTAGGAAATAACAGAAATTTCTTAAACTTATTCATTCAGTTAATTCGTAACTTCTTTAGATACTATCACAAAATAACCAAACAAGATATATATATAACATGTGGGTAAACCTGGGCGGCGAAAAGGAAAAAGATTACAGTGGGGGGGGGGAGGGCGGCATATTTCCTAATAGCCCTTAGGCGGCAATTGCTTAAATCCGCCACTGGTCTAAGGTTGTGGTTTTCAGACTTTGAGCATTGTCCAATATGATTGGGGTAAATAAAGCCGCACCTGAGGTATGAGTTGGTATGTTGGAGTAGTCTATGGACTAACAACATATTTTCAAATTACAGAAAAGACTTATTTGGATCACATTGTGATTATATTGCACAGGCAGTCATGTACACCGTTTCTTGTTTAATTCATATTTTTTACAATGGCTATATTTATTTACCATGTTTTATCATGCAGACAGACAATTATGTTTTACGGATCACTTTATATTTATAAAAGTCTGTTTTTTGCAAAGTGAGGAAATATTTAACTAATACTAACAACATGAGGCAACATGAATTTCATACGTGACTCTGAAACCTTCCATACCCTCAATCCCTTATCTAGCCTTTTACTTTCTCCCCCTTATACGTAGTATATGGAGAAACTATTGTTTTCGTCAACATTTTTGAATTTGAGTTGATAGTGGAAATATTCGTTTTAGTGCTCCCTGAACCCAAAAAAGTGATCTTTACGTGATGTCTGTGTGTCTGTCTGTCTGTATGGATGCGTACAAAGCTAGAGCCCTAACCAATGGTCCGATTTTCATGTATTTTGGTATGTAGATACTAATCCACGATATATCCAGGTAGTTTTACATTTTTTGGAATTTTTGATTTTTAAGGGTAGTTATCCCCCAAAACCGCCAGAAACATGAATAATTAATATTTCTCAAAAACGGCGCCAACAATTTTGATTAAACTTTAGTCGTTTGTAGAACTTTAGTTTTCCAACAAAATGACACCACCAGCACTTCTGTAAACATTCGGGTTCAGAAATTACAAGACTTATAATATCAAAAATTCAGTTTTTTTTAATTTTTCATAAAAAACATAAATATAAAAAAATTACTATTCCCCACTAAATAGAGCTTAAAAAACTAAATAATTTAGTATTTTGAATTACTATTCTACGATTACTAGTTGCGGAGAAAATTTAAATTTTCATTTTGCGGTTAACGCAGTACGTTGTCAAATGTTATTCTTATGGGTAATACAAAAATTACTATTTCTTTCTTATTTACCGATCAATTTCGTCCAAACTTGATATGCTAGTCAAGTTAGCATTGACCAACAAAGGAAATTCGAAATATGTTACCCCTTAATAACCCTGGGGGGAATAGGGGGCATTTCCCCTCTTAAAACCACGTGTGTAGCAATGGATTCTGTAGTGCCTCTAAAAGAGGGATTTGGTGGATGTTTTTAAAAACAACTTGTTTACAAAATTTCTGTACATTCGACCGTGCTTTGTATTCTATATTTAGTAAACAAAAAGTAATTTATTCATTAAAGTTTGGCTAAAAGGGAGAAAGTATGTGTCAGTTTCCTGATACCGTTTATTTTTTAATCTTTTACTCTCGTTACGATAGTATTGTATTTTTGAAACTCATAATAGCGATGGATTTGAATTTATATTTTTATTTATTTGGACTTTACCTATCGCTTCTAGTGTTTAAAACTACACAACGAAGCGATAGGTAAAGTCCAAATAAATAAAAAAATAGATAGTATTTTATTAAAATATTCAAAAAATACATTTATCTGATTTGAGCATGACATTTGAAATTATTGCATAAATCCGTCTTCAGCCCCTTTCACTCATATTCGGATCTAATAATGATATACACTGATCATCGGATCTAATAACAGCTTTATACATCATCAGATCTAATAACGACATACACTGACCATCGGATCTAACAATGACTTACACACCCATCATTGGATCTAATAACGACTTACATACCGGATCTAACAGTGAACGTAAAATACATACGACTATACTTTAAATTACACTACTCAGAATGTGATATTGTTGCTTGGTATAATATACTAAGTAAGAGTGATGATTTGTAAGGCCGAATATTGACTCCTTCTGCCGGATCTAATATGGCTGGATTATTACTCGGATCTAATAACAGCTTATGCGTGCGTATGTGTGTGTGTGTGTGTGTGTGTGTGTGTGTGTGTGTGTCTGTGTGGATGTGTACAGAGCTAGAGCCCTAACCTATGGGCCGATTTTTATGAAATTTGGCGTGTAGGTACTAATCCACGATATCTCCAGGCGTTTTTTTCATTTTTTTGAATTTTTGATTTTTAAGGGTAATTATCCCCCAAAAACCGCCAAAAAACATGAAAAATCCAAATTTCTCAAAAACGGCTCTAACGATTTTGATTAAACTTTCGTGGTTTGTAGAACTTTAGGTTTCCAACAAAATGACACCACCCGCATTTCTGGATAAATGCTGGTTCAGAAATTACAGGACTTAAAACATCAAAAATTCAGTTTTTTGGATTTTTCATAAAAAATCATAAATGTTAAAAAAGATTACTATTCACCATTAAAAGAGCTCAAAAAACTAAATAAATTAGTATTTTAAATTACTATTCTACGATTGCTAGTTGCGGAGAAAATTGAAATTTTCATTTAGCGGTAAATACAGTACGTTGTCCAATGTTATTCTTATGGGGAATACAAAAATAACTATTTCTCTCTTATTTACTGATCAATTTCATTTGATATGCAGGTCAAGTTAGCATTGACCAACAGATGATGTTCGAAATGTGTTGCTATTTAACCCTGGGGGGGGCAAGGGGGCATTTCCCCTCTCAAAACTACTGTGTGTAGCAACGGACTCTATAGTGCCCCCAAAAAAGCAATTTGGGTGGATATTTCTGAAAACAACTATTTTAGACAATTTTCTGTACATTTATCTATACTTCATATTCTATATTTAGTAAATAACAAATATTTTTGTCATTAAAGTTTGGCTAAAAGGGAGAAAGTATGTGTCAGTTTCCTGATACCGTTTATTTATCTGAGGTAATTATTCCTGGATATGTCATCACTCGTCCAAACTAACATATCTTTAATGGGCTTTGCCCCAGTGGCTATTAAAGTTCCCATGTTAATTTATATGGAGGAGGTTTGTTTACATCATATGATTACTTAAAACATATGTTCATTAAGTAAGAGGGTTCATTTGGTTTGCCAAAGAATAATGCAGCAAAAAATACAACTCCTTTCTTTTTTTCCTATCTACGGTGTTTATATTTTTCTTAGTATCACCTTTCTTATATATTAAAAACTGTTGACAGCGACCCTGACCGTTTCCATGGACCGATTTATTTTATATATGTCACATTTGTTGTATCTACCTCTAGATTTTTCATCAGACATTGAAAAAAGATTTTGTTCACTTGGCTTTTGGTTACGCTTATTTTATTTTGTTTGCCAATTTTTTAGAAAGAGAACAAAAACAGTCATTCTGGCCGAGTTACCCAACAGATTTAACTGTCTCATGCCTAATTTTGATCAGAAATATGTGTAGATTCATTTTGAGGCAATTGTGGGTAACTTCTTTGGGGGAGACTTAGAGATACACTTATTAAAATGACCTAAGTACACACGGGCCAAAAGTTTATGATGGCGAGCCTGACCATACTAATGGACCGATTTAATTTGTATATGTCTTATTTTATTTGTAACTACCTCTATATGTGTCATCAGCCATTGAACAAAATTTAATATCTGATTTTCTCTTTTAGATTAAATTTTAAAACATCAGATATACTATTATTACAATTTTTATTTTGTATAGTGTATTCAAATTATATAAATTGACATAAGTGTTTTCATAAAATTATATTTAAACCGCCTGATAATTATTATCAGCTGATTATTATTTGTTTTGAAGGTTACTATGGCATACTTTTAAATATCAGCTGATAATTTAGCCATACTAAAGAAAAATTTCAATCCCAATTTCCCTTCACTAATCTTTTATAATCTTCAGATTCATTAAAAAATAATAAATTCAAGATGAAGTTCTCCTTATTATGAGCATAGCAAGCGGCGCTTTGCGCTGCACGTGGGTACTCTAGTTACTTACATAATTTCTTTACCTTTAACATTTGGTCTACGACTGAAGAATGGTTATCTATGAAAAAAATATTTACACTACTGTTAGGTTTATAGTATTATAAACCAGTACTGGTACCTGCGAGACCGACCTTTGGACGGTATAGCTAGTTTTGTACTATTATAAACCTGTTGGCACCTGGGAGACTGAGCTTTGGTCGGGGAAGGTCAGTAAGTTTGTTTAGATGACTTGGAGTAATTTGTTACCACATCCCCCTACTGACGAGCAGATTTACTTAGCTAATTTTCCTATTTCCAGCATGATTAATGCCGCTCCAGTTTTTTAATGGATCATTGTCCCCTCAGGTATGTATTCATGATGTAAATACCAGACATAGGTGTGCTCCAACGCCAACCAAATTCGGTAACATTCTGACATCCCAAGAAGTTGACATTATTTGTTTTGATTTTGAACATATGTTTTTTGTTTAACCATAAAGCTATCCGTTCTGAAGTAAACATTAAAAAGTAAACAAACATGAAGACAAAACAGGGAGGTTTATTGGATACAATAAACCTCCCTGAGACAAAAAGGAGAAAATGACAGATAGTGATTATTCGGACGACTAACAGCTGATTTCCCCCAAAGATGACGTCACTAAACCTGCGCAACAGCGCACATATATATAACGTATTTACATGTGTTGATTGACTGTAACATATCCTTATTCTTAGACACATTATGGAGAGGACACGAGACAAGGGTTATGATTCTGGATTTTTGAAGGTTTGAAGCTTGCATACAGATGGCCAGGGCTAGATTTAGATCTGTAGGCCCCTAGGCTACCCCCTACTTGCGAGTGCGGGTCCTTACCAGCCAGGCCGATGCCGGTTGGCGAACTTTTTTTTAAATGACTATATATCTATGCTTGTATCAGATCCTACAGATGGCGCTGTCTAATCACTAACAGTTTAAATTTCCAAACCGGATTGCTGCCTAGTGTGTTTTATCGTCGTGTTAGGGATATATTATCAAATGATTTTAATTACAGTACGTAAACCGAACTTATTTCGTCCCTCCAAGGAACATCTTTCCTCCATAAAGATAATATGGTTTTAAAGCCAGTAGGGTGGAGTCCTAAGGTTGAGGTTAAAAAAATCCACATTTTTTAGAACTGAAAATTGACTAAAATCATGAAAAAAATATAAATAATAACATAAAAACTTTAGCGATGGTGAGGAGGGGTACGGTTGTGAGGGGCGGCGCTGTGCGCGGGGCCTATACAACGTGAGGACATCTTTCAAGAGATGTGGCTTTAACAAATGAAATCAAACTTACGTTAAAGTTGGACGTCTGGGAGTGATAGAAAAGGCCAGTGTTAGCGGAGTCCTGAGGCAGGAACAAAAATTATACACAATATTTTGGTCCCCAACAACGTGCTATATTGCTCAAGAACAGTTTTGAGGAGCATTTTGAAATCACGGCACGAGTTTAATCTATAACATTATAAAGAAGAGGTGGTTTCTGTCTGTCTGTCTGTCTGTCTGTCTGATGTTTCGGGTGAACGCAAAAACTACTTAACCGACTGGGCTGAAACTTTACACAAAGGTAGATCTTGAACCCATGCAACACATAGGCCTATTCACTTCCTTAAAATCCCCTCGGGATACGCCCTGTGAACGTCCTAAGTTTCAATGTTTACATTTCATAAGAAAGTAAACATTCATAAACTGTAATGCGGACAGCTGAGGGCACTTACATTTGACAGCTTAAAGAGCAGAAGAAAGAACATCAGCTGTTTTAAGCTAACTAAAATGCAATTTGCATTGACTATAGAACGGGTAAGGAAAACCCCTGTGCGAAGAACGTGTACATCAAGTATATATATATATATTTATTTCAATATACCGTATAATTAATCTATATAAATAAAATAATACCCCCGTCGCAGCAAACCTGCGGACTCAGCGAATTTCCAATGCATAATATTTGTCTAAATTCCACATAAAGCCGCAAACCAAGTTTCATAAAAATATATTCACATATAAGCGATTTTAATTATTCTCCATAAGAATAACATTGGTAATGAGTATGTAGGTTTGCTGAAACAAGGAACAGAAACAATTGGTTTTTATGCAAATATAAATAGAATTTAACTAGGCGAAGCCACATACTAAGTTTCATCGATATTCAATCATAAATAAGCGATATATGACATTCTAGTTATTCTCCATAAGAATAACATGGGGGCTGAGAAAGCAGGTTTGCTGCAACAAGGAACAGAAAAATGGGTTTTTATATAATTATCAATATAACTCAACCAAGTGAAGCTACATACCAAGTTTTATTAATTTATGCTAATAATTAAGGGAGTCAGTACATTTTACTTATTCTCCATAAGAATAACATGGGAGCTGAGTACGGAGGTTTGCTGCTACAGGAATAATCAACAAAAAATCAATTTGTTGTGCAAATATCAATATACCAGTACTACTTGAAGCCACATACCAAGTTTCATCAACATAAATTAATAAATAATCGAGATATCAAATTTTATTTATTCTTCATAAGGATAACATTGGACAACGTACTGTGTTTAGCACTTCGAATATCTCTGCAACGGTTGGGCGTAGAATCACAATTTAAACACCAAAACGATTGTTTTGTGGAACTGAACAGATTGGTAAAAGCAAATGTGAAGTTTACATTAAAATAAACTGAGGAAAAGCCAAAAACCTTTTTCCCTTAAGATTAACATGGGAGATTTTATGAGCAGGTTTTTTTGGATTTTCTCCACAACCACTTAACTTAGGTTAATAATTCAAAATACTAAATTATTTGTTTTTTTAAGCTCTATAACATGGTTAAAACAAAAATTAAGTTTTTTAAAAATTGTAGGGTGAAAAATGCAAAAGACTTATTTTTGGAAAATTTAAAACCCCCATAAACCCCTCTTCCCATGGTCTGATTTTTCTGGTTTTCGAACTTAAAGTAATGAATGTCATTTTACACATTTGAGCCAAATTTGATCAAAATCGGACGTTTTTTACTCAAGTTATCGTGTTAACGGACACACACACACACACATATATATATATATATATATATATACATATATATAAATTTGAACCAATAGCGTTTTTGGCATCTGGGGACCTCAAAACAAAAAGTTATCATGGTCTCGGGCTTAAGTCTTACCATGAGACCTACGGTAATAGCTTCTTCCCTATAGGGGAAATTCGCTAAAATTAGAGTTTTGTCTGTACATTGCTTGGAATTATGAATTTTTTGCATATTTTCACGTTTTACACGCTAGGGAAACCAAAAGAATCTTATCTCAATTTATGTCTATCTGTCTGTCTGCCGGTAACGATCAAGGACCGGTTTTTGTTCGCTTTTCACTGGAAAACGGGTGCACTGACATTAATGAAACTTTGTTTCTTTGTTCTATATATGCGTGAGAAGGTTTTAGGGCACTATAAACTGGCATATTGCCTTTTAAAAAAATAATGGCAGCCGCTCAAAAACGTGATTTTGTGCGGTTTTGGTCATGTTTAGTTCGCTTTTCACAGGAAAACGGGTGCACCGATTTTTATACAGCTTTTTTCTATGTTCTGTATGTGCGTTAGAAGGTTTTAGGCTAATTGGATTGTTTTAAATTACCTTAGAACACTGCCCCACAGGGTTTTAAATATCCTATGCTATTCTTATGGACAACGCATTTATTTATATTGAACCAGATGATGGCATAGATATTCTATAAATAGGTGTTGTAGTTCTTTTTTAAAATGTTGATTAAAGATTGGTAATAAATAACATAAGTGGATATATGATCTAAATCTATATTTGTCAGACTCATGCACTCACTGACATAGTGATCACTTTATCTAAAAAACGACAATGTCTATTGAAGATCAAATTTTGGTTGGTGGTTCCCCTTATGCTGCAGATTCACAATAAGAATACGTTACAAAAGTCCCAATTTACTTCTTCGCTAATTTACTTTTATGGCAATTTTATGAGTATTAGTATTTACTGGACCTTTGTAAGTTACATTTCGGTAGGAACATAACTAATTCCTGTTACATAACAGGAAAGCAAGCCTATTCCTGTTATGAAAATGTTTAAGGGCTTCGCCCCCCGGAATTTCAAAATACAATATTTTAACAATCTTGCACATACTCTTGGACTGATGAATCTGAAATTCGGTAGGAATGTAGCTGATAGCTCAGTGCAGACATTTACCTACTCCAGACACAAATATACTCAAGGACTCTGGCCCAATGGCCTTTAATATAAGCGTGTTATTCATAACACACCAACTACTCAACCAGTAGAGCTGAAATTTGATGCCTTAAAGGAAATAAGAAACAACATCATGGGGAGTCACGGTGTTGTTCTCTGGAGATTTCACACAGACCCTTTGTCGTAAGTGAGACATAAGTGGACGAGTCTACGCCTTTCTAAAAATATATTTTATGTAGCCGACCACTGAGCGTCTGAACTTAACAGTAAATATGAAACTGTATTTTTGAGAAGATTAAGGGGTTGAGCAGTTTTCTTATGCGCTTTTAAAAGTTGAGATTGGGACATTGAAAAACAAATTAAGTCTCAGAAACATCTTCACTCGGCACTATTGATGAATCACAGGATTTACTGATTGACAGTTTGTTACACCGAGGTTCATAAACAGTTTAATCTGGAAATTGCCTGGCTCTGTGATTGTGCCATCCTCACGTCCACCAATGAACAAGCAATGGAGATAAACACAAATGTAGGTCTATTCCAAAGGGAGGAACGAACATATACAATATTTAATACCGTTCATTTAACCATGACCACTGTTAGAACACTTTGTATATATTGATTTACATTTATTTAAATAAAATCAAGTAGTCATATGTTTTTAAAACATATGATTTTCCAAGTTTAAATTGTTTATTTACAATTATATTGAAAACACATGACCTGGCAAGAATGGTGATTTTAAAAGTGGTTTCTCAATGTTTTTAAAGTTTAATGTTTAAATAACACACAGACCAAAAAAGCCTATTCACAGCTGCCTATTAAGCTTATTCTTATGGAGAATAAGTAAAATGTACTGACTCCCTTAATTATTAGCATAAATTAATAAAACTTGGTATGTAGCTTCACTTGGTTGAGTTATATTGATAATTATATAAAAACCCATTTTTCTTGTTCTTGGTAGTCGGTGGGATTTGTAATATCGTTTCGAACATTACTATTAATTTATTGGAATGTAAAGATTAATGTATCAAAGTATTTAAAATGTTAAATTAAACAGGGTTAATATTTTGTTGTACTTGAGTTCTTTTATTTCTAAAATCGGATCCAAAGTGTTACGTGTACCGATTTCGAGTCGCAAAAACCACACCGTTCACTACCCGACAGAGTTCCTCGACTTGGCAACAGTACCCGAACTATCTGCCATATTATATTTCGTTAACTTTAATTCAGTTCTACTTTAAAAGTGTAAAATGTAATTTTAATATTGTAAAATTATGTGGGTTATTATTTTTTTTAGTTAATCCGCCATTTATATACAACCCGTACGAAGGACGGGTACACAGCTAGTACAAACTACTATGATTATAACTGCTAATAATCAGCTGTTTTTATCAAAAAGGCAAACATTTGTTTATTTATTAAAAATAAAAGATAAAATACTAATGTTGAATAACTAAACACCTTTTGGATGTTAAAAACAACTCATGATAATGAAATTACAAAGTGCTTGACAAAGTACAACGTCTTAAAATATATTTTACCAATGGCTAGAAGAGGCCCCTAACCTTGCTCAAGTACTCTACCCTACCTGATATTATACTCTTTTCATGCTGAGTAGGAACACATGTCAGTTCGTAAACAATGTAGATACGTAATCACATGCGTTTACTGTAAACAGAGCAGACGTGTTTAAATCCCCATTCCTTTCCTATGGGGGATGTTTTACGTTACTGCTCGTTTGCTGTTAATTTTTTAGAAATACCGCTATTTTCCCGCGTCTCTGGGATTAAGTCCTTTAATTTGACCCGTCTCCCACCATCCTGCGTTTTGCCAAACTCCCACAATTTTGACTTAAATATGTCGTGGAAAGAATCGTATATATTTTAAAATAATCGGGTTATTTGATTTCACAACCACTTGACGGATTTCGATGATTCTTTTTTAATATGAAGGTAATTTTACGTAGAAAGTCGTAACGGAGCCAGAATTTCGATTTAGGCCTCAGGGCTCTGCCCCACGGGACTTCCAAGCTTTCATGTTATTCATGTAAAAGAGTTTAATTTGGTTTATGTTACGTTTTTCTTGATTAAATTCATTAAAATAGACAGCTGTTAAAGGATTATATCTGACTACAGACTGTCACTGTTTTGTTTAAAAATTTTCTACTCTCTTCCATATTTAGCGTTTCACAAAACCTTGCGGAGGAGCTGTTCGTTATATATAATAGTTTAAATTAAGTAAGTACGAAGGCTTGCTGTGACAGGGTAATAACATAAACTGACAAAAATGTACAACTGGAAAATATAAATAGTAAATCAATTGATGCTGCACTCTACCGGAGCAAATAATAACCTTCCCAGATCAAAGAAGAACGTTATCTTTATTTGTAAAACTTGAATTTAGGTTTTTTTAAATAAATTTCAAAGAACTTTATAAAACTGAAAGAATTATTATTAAATGGGCAATAATTCAATTATTTAAATAGGAAACATATAAATATAAAGATTTTTAAATAGTTTTATGTCATTAGTAAACAATATTTTAATAATATCTCGTACTTTAATAATATACATTTTTCCCAATGCTTTACCTTATGGAAATTTTCCAATTTTTAAATGGTAATAATTAAAGACGGTTGAATGAATGTGTTCAGTTTTTGAACTGGAAACGTAAAATGTAATGGAAAACATTTGTGTAAAATTTGAAATAAATCCGTTCAACTGTTTTCAAGTTAATGCGTTTCGAACAGAACCACACAACCATTGACGGACAAGGAATCATTGTCTCTGCTAATACATATAGATCCTTCACTTCGTTCCGTCATCAATTACTATAAAATAACTGTAATTTTGTGATTTTAAATTTTTTAATTTTGAGGGATCATATATTGCAATATAGTTTATCATTGCAGATAAAACTTCAGTTATATTTTGTTACGTTTCTGCTTTGTACCAACAAAAATTTAATGTTTATAGTAGTTAGTGATTTAGAGGAAACCCGAAAGGGTGGAAATCTGAATTTAGCAAATCTATATTGATAGTGAATAGGGGGTTAACACAAAACAAAAGGTTCGTCAATCCATGCGTCATTCAAATTTGTTTGCCTTCTCAGATTTGTTTCAAGGATAGGTATAACGATAATATTCAAACTGCTCAAGTATCCATTTTATAATAATGTAAAAATTAATTGTAACACTGATCCTTTTATCAGAATATTTGTCATGAATTCAAGAAAGGGTAGAGAGATGAGATTATCCTCTAAAGAGCAGGGAGTTTGGTCTCAGTCGAGTTTGTTTTTCTCATCCATCTCGACGGCGTCCCCTAAGAGGTGGGAGTTCGTGATCTTGCATTGTATTAGTGGCTCGCTGGAGAGGAAGGATCAGCGGGATGATATTCAGATTTGAAAATTTTTTACTTGTGATTAGGTGATTTATAACCTAAATTATTATATCTCTTTATCTGTTCAGTGCTCAATCACATGCTTCTGGAAATACTTTTACTTAGTTCATACATAAGTAAAAAAAGGTTTGCTAGAAAATTTGAATTCGTCAGTTTGTCAAATCATACTTTTAAACCTAACACATCAGATCCAAATAATATTTTAAATATTAAATATTAATAATGTTAACTGGCTTTCAGAATTAATATTTACAAACAAATTACCACGAACTGGTTCAATATTTATAAAATATGACATACATATAATGCATATATTATTCAATGTGGACTTGTTTATTCAAACATGAGACAGTTTGTCATTGCATGTATGAGATATTTGGTGACCTAAATAAACATGAAGGACCGACATTGCTGTTCATATTTATTTTTAAGGACTGAAATTGGAACATCTACGTCCCGAATGTAGAGACGTTCTATTTGAATGGCCACTAGTATGTTTCACTACTATCTTTGTAAAATAAATACACAAACTGAAATGACCACCTGAAAAACAAGGAGCTTTGTTTTAATACATTTATAAACAGGGTGTGTTTTATGTGAGTCCCCCCTACATTTTATACATTTCTTAAGATATTGGCTCCCAACCAACAACGATCATTGTTGATCAACTTATACGTAATTTTTACTAGTTCATACTTTTGGCCGCAAACTTGGATCCATCATATTGGATTCACATTTTTTTTTCAAATTTAAAGGTGTGGTTTTGACCCATTATATATAACTATATGTTTACGGTGAACACAATGCTGCAATAAAATGCCGTTTATGAACAAACTTTTATTCGTTCTTAAGATGTTAGTGATTTTAATTAATTAATTTTGAAGATAATTTTAAATGTCCCAACCTTAAAACTATATGTACTTTGAATTTACCAAAACCAGAATCAATTATTTATATATGTATAAAACATTTCCTTTCACTACACAAAAATAGTTAAAAAATAAACATTATATAAAAAGCGATCCAATTTGAAAGAAAAACTTAGGATTAGAAAAAAGATAATCTTGTTGTTAATAACCTAAAGATTTAATTATTAAGATATTATAGTTTAACGCAAAAAACACTGCATGTTATGCGGTAAAACATTTTTACTATTGATAAAATATAATAATAGTCAGTTGAAATACATTTATCATAAAATAATTAGATTAATTTTTCTCTAAAATGGTAAAATATTTACGTATATACTAAAAATTGTACTAAGATTTGAATAATATAATTAAGATAGTCGCCTTTATTAACGAGTGGTCATAATTACATCACCCCTTGAATTCAGAGAACAAACAAGAATCTACGTTGGTAAATTCGATTTTAAAGTCAAGTAAATAAATAAATTACATTATATTACAATAATATCTACAAATATAATTAGGAAATACATGATCTTTATTTAACCCAGAGAATGGTTTAGTTTAAAATTATATTGTTGTTAAAGTCATATTTTTTGGAATTATTAAAGTCATATTTTTTATTTAAAATTGGTTCTTCGCCAGATCTTACACTCAGGGTTTGCCAATTTCCTTCTATTTAAGAGGGGAATCTTTCCCTTCACACATTGTTGGCTTGATTGTAGCTTTATCTTGTACCCCACATCGCGTCGGCCCCGGCCTCTTGTGTCCTCGCTCGCGATTTGCTACAAAGACACTCGTTGTACATACCTTTTTGTCATGCGAGTTCAAGTCGAAGTCGTGGTAATTCTCTAACTGGCAACTGAATGCAATCCTCCGGTGGTCGTTGACCCTGACACAGGTCCATTTCAAAAGGTTGAACCAGCCGATAGTTCAACGTAGTGTGGAAACTTACTGGGGTTCGACATTTCTCTTGCGCGGCTAGACAATCGTAGAACACATCTTGAGATAATATTACTATGCTTCCTACCAGAGAATTAGCGTTAATCAAGAAGAAAAACCAGACGTAGAAAAAGGAACTTTTATCGGTTACTTGTGGCATGTTGGTGTCAGCAGTGCAACTGTTTCAAATGCATTGGTAAATCTTTTATAAACAATAATATGGATAAGGTAACTTTTATGTGGTTATGATGCAAATTATATGTATGGTTTAAACGATTGTTTGACGAATAACAATATTATTGCGATTATTATATTCTGAGCGATATAAAAACATTATGAAACATACGTATCTATGAACAAATTAAAATAAAATAAAATGAATAAATGCTTCATTAAAATAATACTAGTTTACTAATATAAACATTGACAGCAATAAGAGGAAACTAAATATACAATTTAAACACGCATGATTTATTAATTGTATATATATGTTTGACAATAGTTGTTCTGAAAAGCTGTCGTCCCAGAGAAACACTAGAAAATAAAGACACTTTTATTTATTTACTATGCACATATTTCCCATCACGATAAAAAAATTGCCCATTTAAATCACATTACTGACTCTTTGATCCATACAACATGCCGAATGTTTCATTGTTTCTGCGCTCAGCTCTCATAAGAAGTCTGCCGCAAGGCTATTTAAATATATATAAATGCTCACAAGTTCAAAGGTTCTTTGTCATAATCATACGTGGCTGTAGCAATACTTTCATTTTGATCTACTTTTAGCAGTCTATACCTCTATGAAAATTAACAAAATAGAAAAAAATGGCCAAGAAGTCCTTTTTGAATGTTATATATAAGAAAAATAATCAATTACATTTTAATAGCTAGTGTTGTCTCTTTTGAAGGAATGTACGAATAGAAGAATGTAAGGAATAGAGGATATTAAAAAACGATTTAGGATGTTTGCCTCATCTTTTTTGTTGTTGTTTAAATAAACATTAAGCATATAAAATACAACATTGCGCATTATATTATGTGCCGTGTAACGCCACGTCTCCCTAGACAAATGATCTTCAGATATATAGTATTTGATATCAATATGTTTAGCTTGTGAGCTTGTTGTAGGATTAGTTAGGTATTTTTAAGAACTTCGGCAATATTTATTTCAATACATACTTTCATATTACAGGTTAGTTGTTTATCATATCATATGTAGGGACCCATCAAAGCTGGTTTTGGCGAGTTTTCATCTGGCAGATCGATCCTTCCGTTAGGTAAAATCCAGCAATTGCTTCCACTAGTTCTAGTTCTTTAATTTAGTTTCATTACCGAAAGGGGTTCAGTGACCTGTAACACCACCTCAGTCACCAACCAATATAGTTTATATTTCCTGTACAGTCTACCATATTTAGCTTGTCTTCAGTTAGTTTGTATTCATATTTATTCTGCATTAATTCCCCACAATTACATCCCCCGACCTTTCAGTTAAATTATACCCCAAACGTAGACCCCTGACTCTCTATAAGCTAAACCCTACCGGCTCAATAATAAAATAAGTCAGAAAATAGGGCAGAAGAACGAATTAATGTATTTGATATGATATGTATATATACATTTATACGAAACAAATTAATTAGATTCATGACACTAAGAATAATTTAGTTTATTTTCTGCTGATGGTTTTACTTATTTTGTGTGAGGTCTTATTACGTAAATGGCATAATTTCTCAAACATATGACAATCAGAAAAATAAATAAAATTATCTACATAAAAAAGGGTGCTCTGAATTAATATGTCATTTTTTTTGTATTACCAGCAGCATTAATCAATCAAAAATACTAGAAACTACGTGTTATATTTAAGTAAATATAATATGGCAGGAAGTTACATTACTCATTAGCAAACTTAAATTACAAACAAAATTGAAACAACAGTCCATAAATAACTTTTAAATATAATAATGTCAACAACGTTTAGATTTATGCAGAACAGGGCCAATTTACATTTCAAGGGTGGAGGCAAGATGAAAGATGAAAGCTCGTTGATCCTCAGAAAAAATCTAACATTCCCGAGCCTTGATAAAGCGGTATTATAGCTCGAGACTAACGTTTTTCTGTAATCTTCACTGATCGATCCGAAACATGGTAAATAATTTTCTACATAAACTATTCTGACAGTGGAGCTATATAATTTCTATTAATGAGCAACCCTACACCATCTAGTCAACATATGACCTGTAACACTTAGTTTTCAGTATTTCTGTTTCTTTACACTATCTTAACAGATGTCTTCAGCAAAATATGTAACACGGTTTGTACTTCAAGCAAGAAAGGTACAAATAGCAAAGTACCGACTTAAATTTTTACTTGCACTGAATTATTTCACAGACTATTGTTGTGAATTATAATTTTGAAGCTTTGAAATTATAAAGCATTTAATATGTAGAAATAAATTTAAATAACTTTGCTGATTTATTCAAGTACCGTAAATTGGTAACTATTGACTTTAATGATTTAAAATGTTCAGTCCACCTCTACCTAAAATAATATTTTTGAGTTTTAATTTGACTACCTGAAGAAATCTTTAAAAAATGTACGTAGATTACATACAATAACAAACAATTTGTACATTTATATCCAATATACAAAGCAATAATTGCATAATTTATACAAAGGAAAAATATAAGTATATAAAGAAAGAGCCCATTTAAATAAGGCTCAATATCGAAGGAATCAAATGTCTAGCTTTTTGTCGGATAGAAGGGGCTAAAGGAGGCAATTTCAACCCACCAACGCGCTGTAATTTGTTACCTTTTCGTCTTTTAGTTTCGCACTCTTCGTATTCTTTAATTTTGAATTAATTTATTTGAAAATAACCAAAAGAATTTCTCGATGTTTAATGTTACGTTGATATTGATTTGCCTTTGGAATTTGGACTAATCATTTTGAGTACTCCTATTATTATTATTACATAGCCTCTATATCAATATTTATGTTTATTTTATTAAATGATAAGTTAAAAATTTGTTTACTGTTTATGTGTGTAGTTTAATTACGTTGTTTGTTTGCTTACTGGCTCTGTACTTTATTTGTTGAATTGTATGCCAGTTTACAATTTACATAAAAAAAGTTTATTTATTCGTTATGTTTCTTTTTGCTCCAAATGTTATAATAACTCTTTTTATTTGGTTTGTTAATTA
Source organism: Allygus modestus (assembly GCA_963675035.1). Lineage (NCBI taxonomy): Eukaryota > Metazoa > Arthropoda > Insecta > Hemiptera > Cicadellidae > Allygus > Allygus modestus. The sequence goes on from OY776112.1 coordinate 380,994,281, forward strand.
TTTGTTTAAGAAATTAATGTAATCTTTTATTTAAAATGCTGCACGCGCTTGTCACATGATTTACTTTGTTATAAAGGTAGATTCTTAATTTGGGTTATTTTTTGTTTAGCTAAACCATCGCAACTAGCTGAAGATGGTTGTAGTATTTTCAAATAATTCCTTTGTAATTAATTGCATTGTAATTATTTATTGAAAATAAAAAAAATATTTCCTTATTTCATTGTTGGACTGATTTTGTATAATTTATTGCAATGAGATCACAAATGATCTGCATTGTTGAACAGTATATGAATCTAACTTTTAATATTAGTTTAAACAATTTAAAACAAATTTTAACTTACCAATATTAAAGCCATTTGGTAATTTTGAAAGCGTATTAAAAAATAAAATTGGGTCTCTGCGTGAGAATCTTTGCACTTAAATAAAATGGATAATCTAGTAGTTAATTGCAATAGACCAATTATAAATTCACTGTTGTAATACTAAAATAGTGAAGTTTATGAAGGAGACTCTGAAAATGTTAAAATAAAATAATTTATAATTACTATTTAGTGTTATCCTACGACAATAACGCTTTGATGTCTGACACATAGGTTTCTTCTTGGAATGCCACCACCAATCCATGATGGGTGAAGCAAAAGCATAAGCTACTTAGTTTTTACCTTTCTTGATTGAGATATTGTCATACTGATTAAAATTAAATAAACATATTACGCGTTTTATGAATTTAACACTAAAATATATATACCACTACTTACCTTAACAAACTGGCTTTTTAGCCCAAACTCCAGCTAAAACAATGACTGTGATCTCTGCCTCACACACCTGTAAAAAAATACGTGGTCTCTAATTTCTGTATGGTGTACAGTGTACACCAAAATCTAACTTAATAATTTACTTTTGGAAATAAATTATTTGATTATATGAAACTTTGTTACTCAGACAATACACTAAAAATGAGGATAAGCCTACTGAATGAAAGTAATGGACAGTAAATATTAATTAACCTAATCCAAGTTAGTGTTCGTAGTAATGAAACCGTGGGGTAGATATAATTTGCGTACACCATAACCTACCTTTCAGTAAATGAGATTATTAATTTTGTTTAAAATTACGACATTTTGGTGCTAATAATGCCAGTTCTGGTATCGTTTCACAGTCAGATCTTAGTTTATTTTGAATGACGATCATAGAAGGGAATCTAATTCTCATAAGGAAAGCATTTTTTTATATTTTGGAAATTTTAATATTTAAAATCGTGTCACAGGTAGTAAATAGAACCTTTGTTTTTCAACATATCTAGTTTGAAAATGTGGTCTCACTCAATGCTAACTTTAAATAATTTAACAGTTTAAGGTTTTGTTGGTTATTATGTATTATTCTCTGGAGAGAAAAATAGACAAACGGATTTATAGTAATATTTAAGAAAATTTACACTATTTAAGTTCGTCATACGTATGAGCATCTAAGATTAATTTTAGATTTTCACTTTCACGCTGTCGAACGATTACCCTCGTGATAAGGCGACGTACAACTGACCGTGATTGAAGACTGGTTCAGGCAAGTCGACACCAACTCGATCAATTGTTTGTCCTTGCGCCTTGTTAATGGTCATGCAGGATGCAACCCTTATGGGGAATTGTTTTTGCTTGAAGGAAAATGGTACAGCTGAATCTGAGGGAGAGAGATCAACTCGAGCTAATAGTACACGTTGCCCAATATTTTTGCCAGTTATGATTTCTAAATCTAAAAGGTTTTCATAAATTTTCTGAACTATGAGTCTTGTTCATTTAGAAGAACTGTTGTGTAATTCAAATTTCTTAAAAGCATTACAATGCCACCTTCCTTAAATACTAATTCGTGAGATGGCAAACCGGTCATCTCAAGGCTGTTTAGGAATTCAATTGGAAATTACAGGAGTTCACTGTCATCCTCTGCGATGAGTGTATTCACACTTGTATATGTTTTGCTTGAGCCTGGGATGAGGTATAAAACCCTTTTGTTAACTTCATAACACTGCTCATTCATTGGCGCTAAAATGGCACATTTTGATAAGTATGATGAATCTGTAGGCATTGGTAGGTTTTTTCCATATATTTCAGTAACAATGTTTGGATCAGAGATAATCGGTGGAGGTCAGTCCACAGATTCATCATCACTTGTAGGGTATTCCCCGTTGTCAATTGTGTGCAAAAAGTTTGCAAACTCACATTTATTAGTTTTAGCCCTCTATGTTTTGTTGATTTAAACATTTTGAATAGTAGCCATAGATTTGAAACCTTAATTGAATTCTGCACAGTAGTGGCTCTAGATGAAGGAGGCACATCTGGCAATATTTGTCAGAAATCTTCACTTTTGATAATGATTTTCCCACAAAATGGCACTTCGTTATCCATTTTATCTTTCAGTAGCCGGTTGACACACATTAGAGCATATTTTTTGGCCATTGGTGCCTCATCCCAAATTATTAACTAAAGCAAAAGATTCACTGAAGGCTCTTAGGCCAAACTTTTTTACATAACATCATTATAAATGGAAATATAGAACCATAAATTGGAAAAAGTCAAATTTGTGCTGTATAGAGTTAATTCCTCACCTTAAACTTGTCCGATTTCAACAACCAACAATTCAACTGAAATAGTTTATTTTTATGAGTATTTTAAAACCAAAATATGTCAAATAACTTCAATAAAACTGGAGTTATTGATCGTTGATTGAAGACGAATCCTATAAAAAATAAAATCTGTGTTATTTGGAATCAAGCAGTTCACATAAAGTTCATCCTACCAAAATAAACCATAGCTCAAATGAAAGCCTTTAATTCACTGATTGTCCTCATACCAAAACATATATAGTAACATATATTATGGTGGAGTCAACGATCTTTACTTAAAAAAACCATGGAAAAATTAACGTTTAAATTGGTCGTCCACAGTGCGTTCGCTTGAAACTCGTCCAATTTCAATAATCAATAACTTAAATGAAAGCCGGTATTTCACTAAAGGTTCTTAGACTAACATATATTGCATAATATAATAAGAATTTAAGGTATGGATCTTTAATTAAAGGAAAGTTTAGGAAAAAATAACATTTATGTTAGTTTGAAGATCATAAATCGCCTAAACCCTATTTGATTTAAACTATCAATAGTTCAAATGAAATCCTGTATTTTATTAAGTATTCTAAGACCAAAGCATATAAAATAACTTAAATAAAACTGGAGTTATTGATCAATAATTGCAGGCAACTCCTAAAATAAATAAGATTTGTGTTGTTTGGAGGTTTACAGGTCACTTCATATTTATCATAACTACATAAAATATAGCTCAAATGAAAGCCTGTAATACACTGAGTGTTCTAATTCTAAAACATATATAATAACATAAATAATACTGGATCTATCAATGGTTAATTAACGACAAATCTTGGTAAAATTAAAATTTAAGTTGGTTGTCCACCTTGCGTTCGCTTGAAACTTATCCAATCTCAATAATTAATGGCTTAAATGAAAGCTAGTACTTTATTGATAGTTATTAGACAAAGAAATTTTGGGTAAAACAATTTGAACTGGAGATATAGATCTTTAAATAAACTCGAATTTAGGAAATATTAAAATTTATGTTGTTTGGAGGTCCATAACTCGCTTTACACTCAACCAATTTGAATGATCTCTATCTCATATGAAAGCCTGTAATTCAATGAGTATTTCAAAACCAAAACTAACTATTTACCTGGATTAAATCCGGAGATATATGAAAAACCATCATAAGACAATGCTGCAAATTTGAAACTCCCATAATATTTGCATGGGGAGGAATTTTTGATCAAGTATAAGTCGAGTTATGCAGTAGATAAAGGAATGCGGATGCTTAATAGCAAATCTGGGCATGTATACTTTTAATTTAAGACCTAAATTATGAAAATCGGACGGGTAGAAGAGCCGAACGGACTCAGAAAAGAAAAACCGATATTTTTTAATATATAAGATTAGTTAATCTCAAACAATAAAAAAAATTATTATTGTTTTATAATTTAAGCATTGAAGATAATACACATATTATGACTTGGTAGTCTAATGTTTAAATAGTTAGCAAGTATGACTACTCGGTAGAAGTAAAACCAACTACGTACTACTTACGCAATATATGTTCTCAATATGTACACTGTATTGTTATACTTTCAAGAACTTACCATGTCAAAAGATCCATTCATAGTTTAGTAATATCACTGTTATAAATACAATTTATTTATTTTATTTTTAAGAAATCACTTCCCCAATATATATATTTTCAACGGAATATTTATGATTTTACACACTTTTATGTAATTTTTTTTAACTAATCAATTAATCGAAGAGGTAAAATAATAATCTATTTACTTGTTGAGTCACATTTTTTACGAAGATTGGACATCTTTGTATGAGTTTGATCCCTTATGAGTAAAAAAATGGTTTATTTATCTTGTTTTCTGTCAATGATCCGTTTTTAATCTCTGTAGTAGCCTACATAGGTTAAAAACGGGTCATTGAAGGAAAACAAGATAAATAAACCATTTTTCTATTCACAAGGAATCCAACTAATACAATGATTTCTAAGCTTCGTAAAAAATGTGACACAACATATAGAGGTCACCTAAGTTCAATAACACATATATTACGTTTACCACGTTGAGTGAAAAACGTTTTTATTGGTGGCTGATGATGGACACATGAACCCTCGAAACCGCTAGCCTACACAGGTTAAAAACGGACCATTGACGCCAAACAAGGTAAAATAGACCATTTTTCAAGCTTAAAAATCCTGTAAATGAAAGGTGGACATAGCATATTTACTGTGGTATTTCGTGACATTTTCATGTTATATACGTGACGTAAAGAACTACACAACTTTAGAGGACGGAGTTTTCTAATCATCATTAGTTGAGAGTAGTAAGTTTAAATTACACCACTAATTTAATCAAGCACAGTTTTCTATTAATAATACCTTGGACTAAGTATTGGAAATTAAAAGACTGGAGGAAAAGTAAGTAATAAAAGAACAGCGGCTTATATCACTATATGTGGGATACGTTAGTAGGAAAGCAATACAATTTAATTGTAGTACATTGAGGCTGGCAAAATTTAACGTTTATTTAGCATTAGATTTCTCTTAATGACTTTTGGTAGAAACGTTGAAATCATAATCATTATAGCTGTTGGCCAGGCAATGATATTGTTGCAGGGTAAATGCAGGGGAAGTTATGTTTACCCAACGGAGGCAATTAACTCTGTGTACAACAGGACAATATAATTGTTGTAGAAGCTTGGCTCAGTTTAGCTATTACAAACTATAGAATAAGGATATTTCTTACTAAATACGACCTAAAGGACCATATTGCAAAATACGGTACAACAAAAAAAGTGATTAACAAGGGATTTTAATTTGTCACGTGATTCAGCTGCTATTGGAGGATTACAATCGATTCTCGCTTGATTTTAAATCTCGAACCAACTATATAATTACTTTAAATAAATGTAACGATGGACTATCCGGCATTCCAATATGTGTACAGGTGTTTTTCCTGTTGCAAATGTTTAATATAAGAGTGGAATGAAAATAGTGTCTGTACATGTTATCTATCAGTTACCAAACGTACCGATTTGTCGATTTATTTACTTTAGTTTTAGAAATAGACAATAGCTTGTATACATTGGTCCTCCGTTTGAAACTCGGTATTAAAATTAACTAAATATATAATCAATTTCCTTCATCAACATTTGATATTTGTTAACACCTAAAAACACCTACTTTGTTTTACTTATACGTAAATTTATACAAGTATTTGAGCATCTGAAGCACACACACACACACACACACACACACACACACACACACACACACACACACACACACACACACACACACACACACACACACACACACACCCATATATATATATATATATATATATTTTTACAATGTTAATAAAAGTAATATATATATATATATATATATATATATATATATATATATATATGTGTCCGTGAATGCGATAACTTGAGTAAAAAATGCCCGATTTCGATGAAATTTAGCTCAAATGTGTAAAGTGACATTTATGACTTTAAGTTCGAAAACCCGAAAAATCGGACTTTGGGAGGGGGGGTTTATGGGGGTTTTAAGTTTTCCAAAAATCTGTATTTTGCAATTTTTACCCTAAAATAAAAAAAAACACTTAATTTTGGTTTAGACCATGTTATAGAGCTTAAACAAAATAATATGATATTTTGAATTATTAAGCTAGGTTAAGTGGTTGCGGAGAAAATAAAAAAAACCTGCTCATAAAATCTCCTATGTTAATCTTGGGAAAAAGGTTTTTGGCTTTTCCTAAGTTAATTTTAATGTAAACTACACGTTTGCTTTTACCAATCAACTCAGCTCCACAAAACAATCATATTGGTGTTTAAATTGTGATTCTACGTCCAACCATTGCAGAGATATTCAAAGTGCTAAACACAGTACGTTGTCCAATGTTATCCTTATGGAGAATAAATAAAATTTGATATCTCCATTATTAATGAATGCATATAGATGAAACTTGGCATGTGGTGTCACGTAGTACTGGTATATTGATATTTGCACAAAAAATTGATTTTTTGTTGATAATCCCCGTAACAGCGAACCTGAGTACTCAGCCCCATGTTATTCTTAAGGAGAATAACTAAAATTTAATGATTTCCTTAATTATGAACATAAATTAATAAAACTTGGTATGTGGCTTCACCTTGTTGAGTTATATTTATATTTGCATAAAAACCCATTTTTTTAGTTCCTTGTTGCAGAAAACCTGCTTACTCAGCTCCCATGTTATTCTTATGGAGAATAATTAAAATGTTTTATAGTGATTTCTTCTGATTAAATATTGATGAAATTTCGTATGTGGCTTCACCTAGTTAAATACTATTTATATTTGCATAAAAAACAATTGTTTGTGTTCCTTGTTTCAGCAAACCTATGTACTCATCACCAATGTTACTCTTATGGAGAATAATTAAAATTGTATATATCACTTATATGTGAATATATTTTTATGTAACTTAGTATGTGGCTTGATATGGTATTAATACATATATTATGCATTTTAAATTCGCTGAGTACGCAGGTTTGCTGCGATGGGGGTATTTTTAAACATCTCGTCACTGAGACCTCGTAAACTGTCTTAATTTTAAATTAGGTTAAGTGGAAGGTTTGCATGCTCACGTACCCACTCTGAAAATTACGGACGTAGTCTTAATAAAGAAACGAACCTTTTCAGCATAGCTTTATCCTGCCCTAATGTTTATTGTGTAAAACATAAGCATGGGTAGTAAATTAAATAGGAACTAATTCTTACTTCATAAATAAGTTACCTTCATGCATGGTAAGCAGATTCAACTTCACCAAACTTTATCGCGTTTGTAAAAAATAACTTTGGAATTGTTGAATACCTCTTACTTTTTCGCGTACGCAGTATTAGAGTGAGAACTTGTATTTGTTTTACACGATTTCATATTTCCCTTGGGCAAGAGTTGTGCCTTAAAATATAAAAACTCAGAAGGATAAAGAGGACCCAATGACCATAAAGTGACACCAAAAAACAAAGGTAGTAAACGTACACGTAAAACACTAACAAGTACTGGAGTTTGACTCACATAGTTTTAGTTAAGGAATAAATTATTACAAAATGTATTACATGTATTACATGTTATGTGTTGTTGCACAGAATGCAATTGATTAATAAAGTCTGACGAATAAAACCTCGCCTGGTTATACATATATTATGACAACAGTCGAGATGCTTAATATTACAAGATAAATAATCTCTCATCTCACTAATCGTTATTAGGCCTAATTAAAAAATAAGATTCTTACAGAAATATTTGTTGCCAATGTTATTCAGTAATATTGATAAATTGTTTTAGCGAATTTCCCCTATAGGGAAGAAGCTATTAGCGTAGTCGGCATGGTAAAACCTAGGCCCGGGACCATGATAACTTTTTGTTTTGAGGTCCCCAGACCCCAAAAACACCATTCGTTCGAAACTGTATATATATATATATATATATATATATGTGTGTGTCCGTGAGCTCGATAACTCTCGTAAAAAATATCTGATTTTGATGAAATTTGGTATAAACGTGTAAAGCAACATTTATGACTTTAAGTTCGAAAACCAGCCAGATCGCTCTATCCAAAGGGGTATTTATGGGGGGTTTTGTACCCCAAAAATGGGTTTTTCGAATTTTTTACATATAATTTTGGAAATAGTCAAATTTTAGTTTATTTCATTTGATTCAGCTTAAAAAAACACAAAATTTGGTATTTTGATCATTTCTCTACGTCAATTGGTTACCGAGATATTGAAAGTGCTAAACACAGTACGTTGTCTAATGTTATTCTTATGGAGGAAAAGAAAAAATTTATATCTTGCTTATTTATGAATGTATACTGACGAAACTTGGTATACAGCTTCATCTGGTTGTGGACCATTGATATTTGCTCAAAAAAAATTTTTTTGCCAAAGGCTACCGTAGCAGCAAACCTGCGTACTCAGCCCCATGTTATTCTTATGGAGAATAAGTAACGTGTTATCTCCCTTAATTATGAAAATAAATTAATGAAATTTGGTATGTGGCTTTACCTACATGAGTTATATTAATATTTCTATAAAACCCCATTTTTTTGTTCCTTGCTTCAGCAAAACTGCATACTCAGTCGCCATGTTATTCTTATGGAGAATAATTAAATGTCATAAATCGTTAATTTATGAATGTATATTGATGAAACTTGGTATGTGTCTTTATGTGGTATTAAGATACATAGGCTATATATGCATTGGAAATTTGCTGAGTACGCAGGTTTGCTGCTACGGGGGTATTATTTAGAATCGTTAGGCATTACCTACATAAATTTTATCAGGTACCAGCATGTCTATATAGGGTAATGACTCCACTACACTTTTATATCAATTTACCGTTATTATGAAACTAAAAACAAATAAATCGTTAACTGCATTCGGAGCTAGCCAGAGAGTGTGTAAACACATCACCACTGATATATCAGCTGGTGTTGAAAGCTTCACTCATTGGCTAAGCACCATCGCAGGAGCGTGTTACCGTAACGGCGCCATCGATCTTCACTTCAGATTTGCGTTTGGTTTGGTACATTAAATTTACAGGGTAATTATCCAGAAATAGCGGATACTCAAACGTCCCTTGAACCTTATAAACTTATTTTAAAAAACCTTAAATATTCTATATATTTTGTAAGGAAAAAGAGTATACATATTGTTTAACGATTGATAAGTTGAAAAAAACGGGTATCCAGCTAATAGTTATAGTATTGTTATGACAACTTGTGTATGTCTAAAACTCAGTAGTACTTTATACTTTGCAATTAAAATGCGTCCACACGTTTAAAATATTCGGGAAACGTAAATATTGTAGTATTTTCAAAATGTAGTACTTATTGTCTAGTTATAGTAACTTATTGTAGGGTATGACAAACCACATGGTACCATAGATTAACCATGGTACCATGGATTGGTATGCTAAATCTTTGATGGTACTTAGTTATAGTAGATTACTGTAGGGTATTAAAACCCGTGTAGTACTTGTTTAGTTGTATAAGATTATTGTAGGTTATGGCTACTATTAAATACTTGTCTATCTTTAAAATTGCTTTAAATGCGAGTAAATAAATTAGTTCATCAGAAATAGTTAATTTATCTACCTTCAACAAACTAATTAATGCAGCAAAATATTCCTAAAATGATTATGATGTTTCAATTTGAATTTTTCAAGGCAATCCCCTGGTTTAGTGAACTTTGTTTTAAAACTTTCTTCGATAGTAAGGAACTTATTTCTTAAGGTCTTAATTTGTTTTGCTTAGCATCTTTGACTAATATAAAGCCAATACTTTATGTGTACATCGCTTTATATGTAGTTATACATAACAAATGTGTATCGAATTCACACTAGTTTAACATAACGAGTTAAAGGGGGTGTTAAACTGGTTTATAGCACATTTGTATATCAAGAGTGCATGCGGTCTAGTCATTACATAGCTTACTCACAGTTCTTTTAATTTTTATGTTTTGACCAAAATCAAACAAACTACCGAATGCACTTTAGAATGATAAATAAACTAGAAAAAAATTTACTCCAACCACCTTTTCCGTGTGTTATACAACTTGACATTATATTAAGGTGGCATGCAAAGTCTCTGATTTGCGTCTCCCACCTCTAAAGGAAAAGGCATTAATTGTTCCAAGGACACAATGCCAAGTTATGCAGCTTTATTTGTTAATCTAATAATAGAGGGTTTAGCAAAAGGTCTTTCAATGGATTTTCAGGAAGCAGTCAAAACTTATAAAATTGTAAGTACTTACATACTTATATGCTCTACTTAGTTATAAATGCATTGCTAGTGACGATGAGTTTATGCTATTACAAAAAAAATTGAGGCTATTTCCTATCAATTATCATATAAAAGAATGTTTCATGACGTTTTTGGATCTGGGACCTGACCCTGTCTTCAGGTGTGAAATATTACTGTCAAAAATCTAGATGAAATTCAATGTTTTATCCCTGTAAGGGTTTGCAGTATTTTTTAGGTAGTCCTATATTTGGTGGTCCAACAGCAGTTTTTGTCAATAGGTACGATGTGGCAAATACATGTAATTTTACAGTTAAGTAATTTGACAAAGTTTTCCGGTTTTAACACTACAGTAAATGTCTGGGGATATATTGGTTTTAAAGTTAAGTTAAAACTTCATACAGTTTAATTATCAGTGTTATTACATTAGCACTACATCTGCTGAACAAGGCCAACGTACTTGAACACTTTACGAGTAAAAATATAATCTACAATTTAATATTTTTAAAGCCACAAGCAGATAAAAAATACATTACATGTAAACATTTTGGCCAGGTATTCTGATACAATATACGTTTTAGCAAAGTTGTTTTACAACTAAAACATTTCACAGCCAAACGTATTCAAACTAAAACTAACAACCTTATTAAAACCTATCCTCTGCACATGATAAGTTTAAATTACGTCATTACTAAGTGATTCGTTTAAGTATTTGCAGAGCTCTATATACCAAGTACAAAAACACGATAGTCGTTATTTGCCAAAAGTGGTTGGACATGTAGTTAGTGTGATACAATTAAAATGCATCCTTTATATATGTATATATATATTGTATATATATCCCTATATATATAGATATAAATTTGAACCAATAGTGTTTTAGTCATCTGGGGACTTAAAAAGTTGTCATTGTCTCGGGCTTAATACTTACCATGAGACCTACGGTAATAGCTTCTTCCCTACAGGGGAAATTCGCTAAAACCTGATAAAATTTATTGGGTCGCTATTCATAGTATAAATCTCACAATTTATGCTCGATGGTTTTATGCAGCAGTGGATTTTTGCAGCTTCGAATTTTAATTTAGCGTAATAATTTTACATCTCTGCATTTGTATGAAATAACTGAATACTAAGTTACTTATCCTTGTACTTGCCAATACGTCTTCTAGGGTGAATTTTTCTTTTAGATATTAGTAAATGTTATATAACACTATGCTTTGCATGTGAGCTAAAAAAAGATCTAAAAGATTACACGAATTTAAATAGCTTGTAAAAAAGTGGTTGGAAATGTTTGGCCTCTTAATTAAATTATAGCAAAAGTTTGTAAAAACATAAACGAAACTGGCTCCATTAATAACCCTTACTTTGCATTTTAATGAGTTGATAAAGTCTCCCTAAGCAAATTTAATTGAGTGTCATTTTCAGAGAAGTGTAATTTATCATCTCCTCTCAGTACCTTCTTATAAATCCAGTTCAAAATCATCTTCAGGTTGTTTCCATGGACTTATTTTTATTTTACTCAATATGTAATCAATCCGTGTTCATATAGTCGTACAGCTTATTATACACCGTGTCCCAAAACGAATGGATCAAATCTACAGCTTAATATAAGTGTTACCAAGGGTCGAAGAAAAGTCAATTATGGCTAATTTTAAAGCTGGCATATTTAATTTTTGTTTAGTACCCTTGAACAATAATCAGCTGTTCCATTGTTGTTAGCACGTTTGTGTTTCAAAACATAACCTAACCTTACAGTTTCAATATGGAGGTGAAGTTGAAAGCACAGTGTATTGAATGGTTTATAGAGACGAAATCTGTGGTAAAAGTGCAACGAAGATTTCGAACTGTCTTCAGTCGAAAGCCACCATCCAGAAACAGTGTCGAGCGATGTTGCAAACAGTTTGAGGATTCTGGAAACGTCGGCCATAAAAAAGGTTACGGTAGGCCTCGACTGTCGAATGAAGCTGTAGACAAAATTCAAGATGCATATCTTCAAAGCCCAAGAAAGTCACTACGAACTGCTGAACGTGAGTTAATGTAACTAGGTCAAGTATTCACAGAGGTCTTCACAAGATACTACACTTTCGAGCATATAAGATTCAAGTTTTGGAAGAATTGAAACCAAATGACAAACAGCTCTGTAAAGATTTTGCGATTGATATGCTGGATAAAGTTGCTGAAGACAACCAGTTTTTCAAAATAATGTTTTTTTCTGATGAAGCAACCTTTCACACTTTCGGAAACGTAAGAAAACATAATGTAAGGATTTCGGGTTCACAAAGACCGCATTTTGTTCGTGAACACGTAAGAGACAGTCCCAAAGTGAACGTCTGGTGTTGCATTGCTCCACGTTAATAGGCCCATTTTTCTTTCATGAGCAGACAGTTACTGGAAACGTGTACCTCGAAATGCTGGAAAACTATGCCTATCCTCAATTAGAGGCATTCCAACCAAACGTGATATTCCAGCAAGATGGTGCTCCTCCGCACTGGACATTATTTGTGTCACTGGATGAAATCTTCTCAGACAGTTGGATTGGTCGCGTCGGTCCCATACGGTGGCCTCCTAGATCTCCAGACATTACTCCATGTGATTTTTTTTGTCTGGGGGTTTGTGAAAGATCAAGTGTATTGCTCGACGATCTCAAACATAGATGAACTTAAATCAAAGATAAGGGAAGCCTTTGGACAAATATCCAATAAAATGCGCCACAATGTGTGGTCAGAACTGGAACACCGACTTGACTTTCTTCGAGCAAATAACGGAGAACATGTAGAAGATAGGCGGTGAAACCATGGTAGGAAAAACTTAGGAAGTTAAGGAACAAATTGTATATAAAGTTAACTTTTTATCTTTAATAATCAAGTGTGTTTGCCAGTTTACTTTTGATCCATTATTTTTGGGACACCCGGTATATCAATAGACTCTTTAAACGCAATTAACAGTTTATACCAAATTAAAAAACTATCACACTGGACGAACCAATCTCTCCCTGGCGATTGGCCGAATACTGACCAAAGTAATTCACTATAGTGCTTGAAGCTTATTTATAGTTTTATCATTTAATTTTTAACTTTGAACTTCACAATGTAATGCACAGAAATACCTTATAAGTAGTATAAAAAACTACATAAATTAATACTTTTGAATTTTGCTTGTGATCAAAGCACGTCTGGAACATCTCTGTAGACTCAAAGGGACTGAGATATTGGAACCTTCCTTCTCATGTTCCCAGTAGCAGCAGCTTAGACAGCATTAATAATACTTGTTTGTGACAAAGATATAGATAGACCTGCTTGTCACTGTTATAAATGACTAAGTACAGTTATAAATTGAAAAGGTAATCATTAAAATATTAATATTTACTAGTATATAAGTAGGTGAGACATTCTAGTAATGTCTCCTAATGTCTACTAATGTTAAAACCAAAGTTGTAGTTTAAACCACCAAAGAAATTTGTTTTATCGTATTAAAAACTGTAAGATATTTGAACGTCGAATAGTATGGATAATGAGGTAAAACCAGTAATTAAGCTTTTTGGAGTAATCAACTTTTATGTTGAAACAGCAAACAATGTTGTTTTTTTAGTTTCTTTAGTTAGTAAATTGAAAGATTAGATGTAATTACCTACTATGAAGATCGCTGATGTTAGATAGTTAAAGGCTATTTAATATTTGTGATACCGTTACCTATAAAATCTAAAACATGTTATCATTGAAACCTTTACCAAACTACATATTCCTACTCTGTAATAAATATTTAATGCAGTGAAATACTTGTTTAAGGAAGTGAAAACACCAGAATAATTTATCTAAAATTTAACTAGTAATATTCCAAAAAAAGTAGTAAAAAAAACATGAACGGATAAAATTCAGATTAAATTAAATATTAATACTATAAAATGTCCACGACACTCAACTCATGATTTTTTTTAAATCAATCATACTTTATTGTTCCTTAATTACCCATACCTAGTTTTAAAAAAAACCTGGGATATTGTCGAACTTAGTGTTATTATCATGGACGAGTATTTTTGTTTAAAATTTCAATTGGCCCAAATATTTTACGTTAAAATAATGGTAAGTCCCATAAATAGTAGATTTTCTCATTTGTTATTTATACATTAAACTATAATATACTATACCACATATATATTATTTACATAACATTTTTTACATAGTACTACATACAAAAATGGTAAAATATTAGTTATAAACAAAATGCGAGATAAAAATACATTTAGTTTAAATTAATAATTCTTTAAACTGTTTGTAACACACGATACGATAAGTAAAACATTTGCTACAATTTTTAACAGACTTTCACAAGCCTCTGGAAACATAGAGGTCTGAGTAAGCTATGAAGAGCGCAATCTACTTCAATAGCTTCCTTAACCTAAAGCATAACCATCAGGCTGCAGGTACCTCTGTCTTTGTGCCTCGTATAACATGAGCTTTCATGTCCTGTATAATCATGTACTGACACATTCTTGCCGCATTAAAATTGGGTCTATATAAAATAGATGTTTAGGAGTTCTGTCAATTTATTTATTTTTATCAAATTTCTTAGTAGATAATACATTTCCTAGTAGTCTTTCTGAAAAAACTACAATACAGCGTAACGTATAGGCTTGCTTTCTTTAGATACCTAAATCTGGAAATTTTATTAAATTTCACGATTAAAATGACGGTTAGTTAGCAGTGGTGGATAGGCACAGTTGTGAATGAGAAGAAAATAAGATCATTCTTTTATGATACAACTTATACTGTCCTTATGTGTGGTTCACTAAATTATTATATTATAATTAAAGTAAAATATTAATCTTAGTTTATTTTGGTTGGGATAATTTATTACTTTTTATTTATAAAATTCCAGTGACGGTCTAAATTTTTACAACAATAAATTAATCTTTATGGAAAATAATATTACCGTAAACGAATCTTTCATACAAAACACATTTATAATAATTAATTTATTTTCACGGCATTTCGGAATTATTTCCCGCAAGAGATGCTCCACAGTTAAACACATCCTAAATTTAGACTATTAGTTGTTCTGTAATCTGTTTTGAAATGATTTAACAGAATTTTAAATCCTCTGATTACAGAACAGTATTAGGCGTTAAATAAAGCTGGTTCCTATTGCAATGCTAGATTTAAAACTGGGTAAGGAAGAAAATGGGGAATATCGTAAATTATAATCGTCTTTGAAACAAGTAGCGGGAAATTAGAATACCATTTGGGCTACCAACAACGTTGCTAGAGCTATGTACCAAATGGTTCCCATTCTGTTGAACTGCATCTCACATATGGACTTGGCTTTGAGGGAGCCGATGGCAGTGTGGACTCAGGTCCTTAGTTGACACTACTTTCTGCATATCTACTAGCTTTATATAGGTGTATTTTTTCAACCAAGAATTATAATTATTTGAATATGTATTCAGTTATTTTTCGTTTACTGGAAAGAGGTTTCGAAATATTTTAAGTTAGATCATTTAAACAACTGTTTAGATATGCATTTTATACAGAACATGGCTGTATCGGACCGGTTGGTACTAAATACTACACGACGGATAAGCTTGTTCCGTTTTCATCTACCAGGTAACATTATATTTCAGAGAGAGACCGCAGTCAGTGCAATCACCAACACAGTGATTAACAATGTTTGAAGGCAGCTGATGATCGATATGTCAGCTCTTGGGGCTTAAAAGGTTTAGACTTTAATGTTCCCGAACAAATACGTTGATACTGTTTGTTCATATGATTATTTAAATTTTAGAATATTATACATATCAAACTTCGTCAAAAAAATGAAAACAAAACAAAATGCTAATGGGCAGGAGTGTTACTAGTGCAACTGGGATCAACAGAGCTGGTTGAACTGCATCGGCTGATATGTACTTGTTTATTACAACAATAGTTTCTAACCACAGTGACAAAAATGTGCGATATTTGATTTGTAAATTTAAAATAATAATAATAATAAAAATAATAGCAATAAAGTTATTTGTTATATTCGTGTCCATTAGTTTCCAAGTGAAACATTTAGAACATACTTTACGAAGCGCTTATTTAACAGATTCTTCACAGTTGTCACAAACAAATTATATAAAAATAAAAATAAATATAATAAAGCGTTAAATATTCACTTGCACGTGTAATACAATTGTACACCGTAATTATAGAGTGAGCCGGGACAAAGTCCCGTCGCGCGATGTCACGCCTCTTGTTGTAA
Organism: Allygus modestus; assembly: GCA_963675035.1. NCBI lineage: Eukaryota > Metazoa > Arthropoda > Insecta > Hemiptera > Cicadellidae > Allygus > Allygus modestus. Next base: position 381,010,906 of record OY776112.1, read on the forward strand.
AATTGTTTTCGATATTTGTGTTCTGCCGATGTTTGGGTCTGACGCCACACCGTAAGCTGTTACCTCGCTGGGCTCCTTGCAGAGTCGTCTGTAACCCACTGAACTGCCCTTTGTCAAAGATTACTCCTTGTTTGACGTAATTGTTTGTCAAATTGTCGTTCAAAGTACTGATCTGTGTTGTCGTTTTTGTTGTGATGATATTTATGTGATGATGGAGAGCTAAGCAAGCTTAGGAGGTCAAATGGGGTCCCGGAGTGGAGCGACCTAGTCGTCATGAACTTCGGTGGAGAGGTCATCCAGGGGTTATCCCCTCCACGCCTGCCTCACTGGGTCTGGGCCCCTCTTCTGCCAGCCATGTCGCACTCTGGTGGTCGCCATCTCTAAATTGACCCGCCCAGTGAACCGCCTGCCGCAGTTATAGAAATGTTATAGTTACTTTTTTATTTTATTTTTTAAATTGATGTGCTGCCCTGAATACATGAACTAAAGAACTTGTTGAGTTTACCAAGGTTTAATCTCTGTTATCTAGTTTTAAGTCTCAGTTGTTTTCTTCCTTCGTTATTTATTTGGGGGCTCCTACAAAGAAAAATTCATCCAAGCTAAATGTCACGTTTTTGTATAGTTGTCTGTTGTAATGTTAAATGTATCTCATGTCTGTATTTGTTATTTATTAATTCATTTGGTAATTTACATTGAAGAACCCCACCGGTAATTATGATTTTTTAAACCCATTAAACTTTTGAAGAATTTAGAATCTTGCAACGTTTTTAGTAATTTGCTACTTTGACAGATAGTGAAATCTTTATTAGAAGTTTTTTCGCACTGTAATCTGGAATTTGTAAACTAGAGGATAGGTGGTGAGTTATCACAATGCAACTTGAGTTATGATGTTGGAGCTATTGATGTTGGAGCTATTGATGTATTTTGTTGTTTGAATTGAATTACAGTTTAGCGCCTCTCAGGAGTGAGTTGTTCTTGAACTTTTCCTCCACGGCCTTCCTTATTGTTAGGTAGGGCTGTGAGCCGCCTCTCGCCCCGTCTCCATGGGAGCACGCTTCCCAGCTGATGGTTCGTCTGGGTGCGGGTCCGGGGGTGTGGTTCAAGAGGAACAACATAACTGGCAATACTGTAGTGATCAATAAAATTAATTTCCTCAATCGTAACAAGTCGTCTGATACAAGAAAAATTGCCCAATATATCATTTATTTTATTTTCCTACAGTGATAATACGTTTACCAAGTAAATATAAAATCTACTAGTTTACTATCGAAGTTGTTTTATTATTTTACATACCATTTGCTTAGGCGTGTTTTAAATCTTAAAACACAGCCGATTTTAATATAAACGTATATTATAAACGTATCGTAAGGGGAAATTTAAAATAGAGGTGAAATTAAAATATAAAATATAGAGGAGTAAAATAAATTTACAATTACTACATTAACTGGAGTTTACCGCTTTACCTTCTGGGTCACAAAACAAAGTTGTCAGCTGGAAACTTAAGGGGTTATTGTTGACCATAAACCCACCTATAAATTCGGTTATCCTTTCCAAATTATTATTTAAGAAGAATATATTTTGTGGATTTTGCATACAATATATGCCATATTGGTTATTTTGAATGTACAGTTTGACCAAGCATAAATCCTACCCAATAGTAACGCAAGGATGGAAACCAAGTAAAGAAGCTCAAGTTCATACTATTAAGTCTCACAATTTGCACAAGATACTAGTTTTCTGAAACTTGTCTACGTCTAGTTAACAACAACTTAAAACACAGCTCATGATATTTATAACACAAATAAGATTCTATTTTAACTTTCTTTACTAACATTATTATATAGTTCACTCCCTCAATAATTTTAATTCAATTGTTAAACTAGATAAAGTAGTGTGTATTTTTAGTTAAACTGGCGTTCGTTTTCAATAAGTGTAAAGTTTCTGAAACTTCTGCAGAGTGTTTGCACAATGAGCTACATATGAAAACTTGAAAATATTACTTAACACTTACCACAAATAAAGCGACGAAAGTGGTAGAGAAAGCAACGGGTTCTCATATATTTCGATTCGACATTAAAATAAGGTAGCCTAGACTTTAAACATTTGGTTGCTAATTTAACAGCAATTTTTCCTTTTGTTGTTATAGTATATAGTAATTAATTACGATTTACTCCAGTTTATTTGTACATTTACATTTACATATACAGTTTTATGACTTCATTGAAACGTTTCATTGAGTAGGTTGCTGTGCTGATAATCCAAAATGATTATTAAATAGTAAATAGAAGTTGGATATATTATTGGTAAATTTGTTAAAGTGACAAATGAATGATTATCACAAACAAACTCTTTGTTCAAATTACAGAAAATTACTGCAGTGTTCTCAGACCTGTCCGATTTATATAATAGTAATTTAACCAAGTTAGTAATAGCCATTGTTTTTCTCTAATTTAAAAAAAATAGTGTTACCATTTACGCATTTAAAATGTACTTTTCTATCCTATATCTATATGGTAAGCCACTGAACATAGTTGATGCAATCACTATACATGTGAACACAATACTGTCAGTAAACCGTAGACTTGGCGAGAGGCTAGTTTATGATGAACACGTCTACACATAAACCGAAGCTAGTCACAAATGTTTACTGTGCAGGCATAGTGACGTACATAAACTTGGCACGGGAATATATTGTCTCACTTAATGTTGCAATAGATAACTCTAGCATACTTCATTAAAAGGATAGTTCACATTGATACATACTTTATGTCTTTATATCGGCTTTTCTTAGACTACTGAAAATATAACTAGACACGAAACATTTCTAAGGTTAGTAAACAAGAAACATTTCTAAGGTTAAGTGGGCTAAACAAGTTTTAACTTTACTTAACATTTCATCATAATAAATCTCCGAGTCATTTCGCTAGTTTATGTTCATAAATAAGCGAGATATACAATTTTTCTTTTTCTCCATAAGAATAACATTAGACAACGTACTGTGTTTAGCACTTTCAATATCTCAGTAACTAATTGACGTAGAGCAATGATCAAAATACCAAATTGTTTGTTCTTTTAAGCTGAATTCAATGGTATAAATTAAAATTTTATTTCAATTAAAATTACATGTGAAAACCCCAAAAAACACATTTTTGGGGTACAAAACCCCCCTTTGGATGGTGCGATTCATCTGGTTTTCGAACTCGTTCAAATAAATGGTACTTTACACATTTGTACCAAATTTCATTAAGATCGGACCTTTTTTACGAGAGTTATCGTGCTTACGGACACACACACACACACATATATATATATATATATATATATATATATAACAATTTGAACGAATGGTGTTTTTTGGCATCTGGGGACCTCAAAATGAAAAGTTACCATGGTCTCGGGCTTCAGTCTTACCATGAGACCTACGGTAATAGCTTCTTCCCTATAGGGGAAATTCACTAAAAAATATATGTTCTGTAGAAAAATGATTTAATAATCGCACATGTATATTAAATAAAGTGAACTATAATGAAGTAAATAATTATTTATAGCCAGAGGCAATTATAATAATGTCTCATGAGTATCGTCACTAAAAATGTATTATTATACTTAACTTGACTAAACTATATGTTTTTGAAATGAAATGGTAGAAAATAAACTACCACCCTATTGAAAATCTATGAAAAGAAGACAACTTACAGCTTAAACTATGTGTATATGTTTACCCCTGATCGTATTTAAGCTGTCATTATTTCTCGAGGACCGTGATACAAGTAATGACAATTGGTAGGGAAGTTTATAAAATAGTGTATATTACATTGAATATAAAACTACACTGGTTTCTTTCCTGATAAATTGTATAAAGAAAACCTAGTAGTTGGTTTGACAGGTTTTAAATTTACTCTACATAGTACATATTGTTCTATTTTACTACAATACGGTTTTGGACAATTTCAAATGTACTTGCTTTCAAACCCTAGTGTTGTTTTTACTCCTGAATGTCAGCAGTACTTTACAATGGTGGCCGTATGATCTGTAGGAAAATATCTGCATTGTCTTTAACAAAGGAAAATCCCATTTATCCTAGATAATGTGGAATTGCTTTACATATACAAAAATACCTACGTTAAAGCTCATTCATCAATTGATTACAAATAACTCACATGAAGAAATATTTATTATTAAATATCTGCAACCGAATGGCTATTAAAAAATGAATTACTATACAACTTTGTATTTTTTGATCCCCACCTCATACAGTTAACTTTGCGGGGAATATTCCTTAGTTTTTAACTTAAAAGTGTTGATATCTCAATAACGGTGTGCGGTAAGGGTACTGTGTAAAAGTGCGTACGATTCATTATTCACCAAATTTTTTGTATTTCTGTGTTATGCCTTAACCATACTTCCATGAGAACCTGTTTCTCCCTTCAGTAAAATGTTACTGTTTTAAAATACACTTACCAAATAGATTACATAGTTTTTTTTAATAAATTTTCAATAAGAGATATTGTTTTAAATACCTCAATGCTTAAGTAACTTGAGAGAATACACACAGAATGATGAGCTCCCCTGCGATTCGTTGATTTCTCTAAACATCAAACATAATCTCTCTGATTGTTTAGTAATTGGTTGCTAAGCATTTCTTAGAATTGTTGAGATAAATCATAGCTATTTAGCCAAGAGGGTAGGCATTGTTACAACAAACCAAACAAACATTGCTATTAAACTTTAAATGTTATGTTTTGAATGTATTTATTTATTTATTCATATACGGTGTACACGATTTTACAATAATTTCATCTTGTTATACAGTTTCAGATGGCTTATAGTTAAAAAAATGAGATATACATGTGAATTGATTATCACTATTTTATTGTTTGTGTAAATTTTACAAATTCCAGTGCAAACTAAATGTTATTTGACACAGCCTTTCACTATAAATTATACTGTTTGATATGGCAATAAGATGATATTTTATTGGAAAAACTCAAAGTCAAAGTGAAAAATAAAAATAAAATTGGAAAATGATGTATTTATTTCACAATTAAAAATTAAATTAATTTCTTATAACATAAATAAATATATACAAAGTAAAGATTAAACCTTAAATTGACTTATTATTAGTAATTTTTTCACATATCCTGAATTTTTCCTGTTACATTTTTATCCTCCACAATATAGAAAGCGCTTTTTACTGTATTGTAAACATTCCCTTTCATTTTCTAAATATATAAATATTTATACTTAATTTTGTGTATTATCTTTTATCTGTTGCTTTTAAGAAAAGTTAAATGTACAGTTACTTGTTACTTGATATTCATGTCCGTAGCTATTTCTAGCGTTGGACAGGACATTGTGCTCCAGGGAGACACAGGTTAGTTTGGGTTAATTGGATCATTACATATAGCAAGCAGGGTTGTAAATTTCACCATGACCATTATAACTAGGTATATCATAAAAAGCGTGTTGAAAAAATATTTTAGAAATCTTTTGGATTTACCAAAATCTAGGATTGATGAAATATTAGGTGGAATAGCTTTAAACCCGCACTGTGGGTCTCTCTCGTGCAATGTAAGGCTACGGTATTCATGAAAATAATTTGTCGTTCTTGTGTTATAATTAATGTCTTTTACTATCATAATTAGGTTTTGAGATTTAACATAGTGCGCGGACAAAAAATATATAAACAAAGAAGTGTGAGAACACAAACGACCTAATATAATCCATGCAGTACTCTCATGGGCGTAATTAAAAACAATGATCGAATTGATTTTTTATGACAAAATTATTATATTGAATAAAAATTCCAATTAGACTTCCAATTATAATGAATAAAAAACACCTAAAGCCTTGAAGTTAGTTTCTTTTGTTGAGGAAGTCAAGTATTTTCATTTATCATCTCCGTGTTAGAACGCCGTTAGAACATGCCACGCAATGAATTTCACATCAGATAACTGGAAATGCTTACTCGTGCGTGTTCCTTCTACTAACAAGAACAACATGGAAGGAATTTCAACGTTTTTATCCTTTATCATTGTTCATGTTAGACTTCTTCCTAAGAATGCTGTTGCAATATCTAAAAATAATACAATCTATTTTTTTAGTAATAACATCAAGATTAATCATATTAATATTTTTGCTCTTATAATATAATATAGCATTTATACAACAAGAATTAAGGGGAAACTAATTTTACACCACATCATGAATATTATTAAATGGGATACCAATATCTTTACTAATTTCATATTGAACTCATAATAAAAACTGAGCTTTGAAGTTAACTGCTTTAGGACCATTATTTTAAGGATACAGACATATTATCTTGAGGTTAAAAATTGGTATTTTATGAAAATAATACCCCCGTCGCAGCAAACCTGCGTACTCAGCGAATTTCCAATGCATAATATATGTCTTAATACCACATAAAGCCGTATACCAAGTTTCATAAAAATATATTTACATATAAGCGATTTTAATTATTCTCCATAAGAATAACATTGGTAATGAGTACGTAGGTTTGCTGAAATAAGGAACACAAACAATTGGTTTTTATGCAAATATAAATATAATTTAACTAAGAGAAGCCACATACCAAGTTCCATCAATATTCAATCATAAATAAGCGCTTTATAACATTCCAGTTATTATCTATAAGAATAACATGGAGTTGAGAAATCAGGTTTGCTGCAACGAGGAACAAAAAAAGGGTTTTTATATAATTATCAATATAACTCAACCAAGTGAAGCTACATACCAAGTTTTATTAATTTATGTTCATAATTAAGGGAGTCATTACATTTTACTTATTCTCCATAAGAATAACATGGGGCTGAGTACGCAGGTTTGCTGCTACGGGAATAATCAACGAAAAATCAATTTTTCGTACAAATATCAATATACCAGTACTACTTGAAGCCACATACCAAATTTCATCAACATACATTCATAAATAATCGAGATATCAAATTTTATTTATCCTCCATAAGGATAACATTGGACAACGTACTGTGTTTAGCACTTTGAATATCTCGGCAACGGTTGGACGTAGAATCACAATTTAAACACCAAAATGATTGATTTGTAGAGCTAAACTGATTGGTATAAGCAAATGTGAAGTTTATAGTAAAATTAATTGGGGAAAAGCTAAAACCCATTTTCCCATAAGATTAACATGGGAGATTTTATGAACACGTTTTTTGGATTTTCTCCGCAACCATATAACCTAGCTTAATGATTCAAAATATCATATTATTTGTTTTTTTAAGCTCTATAACATGGTCAAAACCAAAATTAAGTTTTTAAAAATTTGTGTGTGAAAAAATCAAAAAACTGATTTTTGGAAAATTTAAAACCCCCATAAATCCCCTTTCCCATAGTCCGATTTTTCTGGTTTTCGAACTCAAAGTCATGAATGTCATTTTACACGTTTGAGCCAAATTTCATCAATATCGGACGTTTTTTACTCAAGTTATCGTGTTACGGACACATATTTAGATATATATATATATAGATATATATATATATACATATATATAAATTTGAACGAATAGTGTTTTTGGCATCTGGGGACCTCAAAAGAAAAAGTTATCATGGTCTCGGGCTTAAGTCTTACTATGAGACCTACGGTAATAGCTTCTTCCCTATAGGGGAAATTTGTTAAAATGAAAATATTCTATTTTTATTCTATTTTTATATATCTCTATATATATAGAGATATATATATATCTATATATATATCTATATATATATATATATATATATATATATATATATCTATATATGTGTCCGTTAACACGATAACTTGAGTAAAAAACGTCCGATTTTGATGAAATTTGGCTCAAATGTGTAAAATGACATTCATGACTTTAAGTTCGAAACCCAGAAAAATCGGACCATGGGAAGGGGGGTTTATGGGGGTTTTAAATTTTCCAAAAATCTGTTTTTTGCATTTTTTACCCCACAGTTTTTAAAAAACTTAATTTTGGTTTTGAACGTGTTATAGAGCTTAAAAAAACAAATAATTTAGTATCTTGAATTATTAATCTAGGTTAAGTGGTTGCGGAGAAAATCCAAAACAACCTGCTCATAAAATCTCCCATGTTAATCTTATGGGAAAAAGGTTTTTGGCTTTACCTCAGTTTATTTTAATGTAAACTTTACATTTGCTTTTACCAATCTGTTCAGTTCCACAAAACAATCATTTTGGTGTTTAAATTGTGATTCTACGCCCAACCGTTGCAGAGATATTCAAAGTGCTAAACACAGTACGTTGTCCAATGTTATCCTTATGGAGAATAAATAAAATTTGATATCTCGATTATTTATGAATGTATGTTGATGAAACTTGGTATGTGGCTTCACGTAGTACTGGTATATTGATATTTGCACAAAAAATTGATTTTTTGTTGATTATTCCCGTAGAAGCAAACCTGCGTACTCAGCCCCCATGTTGTTCTTATGGAGAATAAGTAAAATGTAATGACTCCCTTAATTATAAACATAAATTAATAAAACTTAGTATGAAGCTTCACTTGGTTGAGTTATATTTGATAATTATATAAAAACCCATTTTTCTATTTCTTGTTGCAGCAAACCTGCTTTCTCAGCCCCCATTTTATTCTTATGGAGAATAACTAGAATGTTATATAGCACTTATTTATGATTGAATATTGATGAAACTTAGTATGTGGCTTCGCCTAGTTAAATTTTATTTATATTTGCATAAAAACCAATTGTTTATGTTCCTTGTTTCAGCAAACCTACGTACTCATTACCAATGTTATTCTTATAGAGAATAATTAAAATCGCTTATATGTGAATATATTTTTATGAAACTTGGTTTGCAGCTTTATGTGGTATTAAGACATATATTATGCATTGGAAATTCGCTGAGTACGCAGGTTTGCTGCGACAGGGGTATTTTAATTCATCGCGGACAAATTTAACAAAAATAAATCCAAACATACACAAAAATATTACTTTAAAATAAATTGTTGGTGTTGCTTCCTTTATTTATTTTATTACAAGAACTTCTTATTAAGTAAAAACTTTAACTCAAGCTAATACCTAATTAACTTCAATACAAGATTCATCAGTCTGCTTATGATTTTCAGCTTTTCCCCACCGCTGGTTAAGTAAGAGCTTCGAGTTCCTTGAAAAAAACCGTTTACAGACTGAACGAGACCCGGATGAACCCGACTAAAAATTATTTTGAGAAAGACCTGGAGTGATGTTAATTATAACAGAAAAATTTAGAAACTGAACTCGCACCTTATAACAGAAGAAATTCCCTACCTGTGGATAAGACCTCGACACTCTCATCACAAGATCTGTTCGAAACATGCCACGGCCCCCAACCGAGGCTAAATTTAAAACCTCGGCCCGACGTTACAAAAGTTCAGCCACGCCGACTCCCACATTACCCAACTCATTGTACTTTCTGCCCAAGGAACCATTCAAACTGTCTTCTACATTTATATTCCGACCCACCGGGATATGAATGTAATGAATTTTCTTTGTCTTGTATAACCAACTTTCCCCGGCATTTCTGTTACAAATGTGTTTTAAGTAAATATGTGACTTATCGTCAATTATTGACAATCCACTGAATAGATTTAAGCTATTCTGAACACGTTTTCCAGCAACTAGGCTGCATCATCAGCAGAAGAGGTTAGGTTACAAAAGTAGGTTGATCCGCGAGGATCCTGTCACGAAGTTAAAAATGTTTAAAACGTTAAATTCGTATGGATCCTCGCGGGTCAACCTACTTATGTAGCTTAACCTCTTCTGCTGATGATGCAGCCTAGCTGCTGCGAAACGCGTTCAGAAAACCTTAAATCTAATCAGTGGATTGTTAATAATTTATGGTAAGTCACATATTTACATTTACAAGCAACTTCTTGGTTGGTTATCATTTCATAATGTATTTTAATAAGAAATGTAAAATACAATGCAATTTATGAGCAAGAACTAAATGAAGCTCGATACGAGAATTGTAAGTGGTACTCTTATACAAAAACCTATTCCGTGACTACCTGTAAAGTGAAACATTGCTCCTTCAGAATCCAATGTCAAGAAGTGCTTCCAAAAAATCGTTTCGGCTCCCAATTTACCAATGTGACAGGTTTTCCAACCAAAAATATATATCACTTACGGTCTCTTTAGTTAGTGTCTTTTTGGGTCTAAGAAAACCCTCCCCCCAAAACAATTGTTGGCTCCGTCTTGAAGAGCACAACCTCATCTTGGTGACGAATCCAAATACAATCCGGTAGTTGATATGTATCTTCCTGAGAATGAATGGATCGTACCCAATATATTTCTATCTAGATACTATATCCTTCTACATTTTACTAATATATGTCACCAGAGCATAATAAAAGCGTAGATAACAAATACATTTCTTGAAAACACCTGGCAACGTCTGATTTCAGAGTATCCAGGATGCACTAGTGACTATGATGCACTTCCTGCTACCCTCAAGAACATGAGCCCAGTCAGATTTAAATCTTGTATTAAGAAAAATCTTCTTTTAAAACCTTTGTACAGAATAAATGAATATTTTGATGATTGCAATATGTTTTGCTGACTTGCTTGTAGGCCTATAATAGTACAATTTGTAATTTTTGCTGTCTTGCATGAAGGCCTAAAATTGTGCATTTTGTAATTTTATTTATCGTGCATGTAAAACTATGCTATGTATACCATCTTGATGAAGTTTGTTTTGTCGCATGAAAATTTGTATTGCAATTTGCCTTGCTTCACGATGATTTATAGTTATTTCTAGTCCTAGTTTTTATTTTGGCGTGTTTATAGGCTTAGTCCTGCCATATATTTAGATTTGAAATTGACAATGTCCATTGCATGTAAATGTCTATATGACTGAACAAAATATTTATCTATTTATTTATACTCTGGCATAACTTGGCTAATACATATACAGCCGGTACCAACAACTTAAGGTGACCTCCGAATTACGGTAGCAGTTTGAGTCCAAAGCTTACATCAATCCCACTGGGAATGGAACCTGAGACCTTTGAGGACTCAGTCCACTCGGTTATGCTACGACTGCAACTAAAACTCATAAGTAATTAATTGATGAAGATAAACACAACTTAAAATTAAAACTGTTAAAAATACACAGCTATAGTTAATTACAAAATATGTAGTTCATTAGTACTTCACTCACTAACAATGTCACTGTTGGTGTAAGTGCTTTCAAGACCCCAAGCTGAGTCGTTGGTTTAATGCCCACTGCGTGGAAAATTTCCTTGTGGTAATGTCAACAATTGTGCTTGTGGTGTGTCTCCAGTTTTAATTGTTATTTTACCTAAAACTGTATTATATTCCTTCAGCATTTAACAACTAACAGGTTTGAAACAATTACTATTAATATTCAAAATATATTACAATAATTTTAATTATTGTTTTTAAGTGAAAGCAATAATTTACTAGTGCCATTTAATGTGGAATATTGTACCTAAACGAAATAATTTCTTGATTTAGTAGACCTGTCATATAACAGCGTCCCACCGCGTGTACGGAATTTATTCACTTGGCCAAGTAAACAAAAATTAAGTCTTTAATGTGTAGTATTTATGCGTGTTTTGTGTTTTAATGTTTTTAAATATTAAGACAAACTCATCCAGAAAGGATAATTGAGTTTTGACGTTCGTAACCTCAAGATGTTCTCAAATAATACGAAACAGCTGTAGTTATTTTTGAACTACATAGGATCAATTGATGTACAGGTAAAATAAACCTTTGTATTTTAATATGACATTTTTACGATTTGTGGCTCCACAGTTTATTTTTAAATAAACACGTTAGTAATTAATTTTTCACTTTTCAAACGCAATAGACTTTCAGCAGGTGTTGATAAGCAATCAGGTACAAACTAGTTGCATAAAACTAACCAAAACTCCAATATACATATTTTTAGAGCAGGAAAACTGTACTAACATTTAAGGTTACAATGTCCTTAAATGAATTGATTGAGCTCTAAAAATCCTCTTGCTCATTAAATGATATCATTAATTTTTCACCAAATCGCACTCTACGGTACAACAAATAAAATTAATTTCCTTTTTTATAAAAAAAAAAACAACGACAAAATCTGCAAATACTGAATATCGCGTAAATATTGTTGTAGGGAACATACATTTAGAAGCAATAGTGCTATGGTAAGTTTTAATATTTAACGTTAAGTAAACTTGTTCAAATTAATTATACTAAACTGACTAAAACTCTTAAATCAAAAATAGTTTGTATGAAATACTGGATAAGTGAGGTTGGAAGCAATTATGACAATGCGATGGTTTATTTGTTCAGTGTAAAAAAGATGACTACTCTTCAGATTCTTATTAAACCCAATTATACATTTTTAAAGATTGGAAGTTCATATCACATATTGGCAAGAAAAACTGTAACAGTTTATGATTATTTTAAAACATAATACATGCATAATCCTATTGATTTTGACTTTATCTAAAATATTTGTACGCATTGAAATTAATTATCCTTACATGTAATACACCTACAATGTATTACATGTTTTGGTTTTGTTTAGGTGTTTAGTAGGTGTATTGGTAACATTAGTGCGGGGAAAAACTGGAATATCTTTGAATTAATAGGAAAGCACAAAACTGTCCCTCCTTTTTTCTCAGCTTGTCTGCATCGTAGGAGAAATTCACGCATTACGTTAGAAAGGTAGTTGCCCTGTAGATGAGCAGAATCCCATTATAATTTACATCGGCCATCAGCAACGCCATTTGCAACGCCCACATAACTCCAGCGTTTCAATGTTAATCTTATGGAAGAACAGTAATCGGTTGAATTGTATATTTGACAGATTATGATTTAAAAAATGGCAGCAAAACAGCATGAAAAAATTTTTCATTCGTAATCTATATAATTATAGGCTAAGGATATTTTTGTAGTAACGATTTATCGGATATGCGACATCGTAGGATTATGAAACTTGCAACTTATTTAGTACTATTAGGGGATGTGTCAAATGCAAATAATTTTTATTTGCATGTGTAGGGCTATGTTGTTTTGGCTGTCATACTTTACATGTTATCCTTATGGGAACTTACGTTCTGTTTTTCGTTATGCGTTTAATTTAAAAAACAGCTGCGTTATTCAAATAAATATGAAGCACAAAAGCAAGATCAGATGATTCATAAATACAATAATATTGCTGAATACTATAATATTAACACCCGTCTCTTAACTACTTCTCCATTTTAACTCCACATTAAAAAAAATCAAACCTGTTTGTGAGGGGGGGAATTAGAGGGTCGGGGAGATGATGTGTAGAGGTTTCAGGCATACATAAAAAAGCTACTGATTACTGGAATGGTAACGCTCTTCTGCTATCCGTTTTAACTCCACGTTAAAAAAATTACCTGAAGTAGAGGAAGGGGGAGAGGGATTTGATGGTGAGAGAGAGCGAGAGAGAGCGAGAGGGAGAGAGAGATGAGCACAACAGAAACCACTAGATATTAAACCTTTTCAACATATTCGTCAATTCATATTCGAAAAATATTTGGTTCAATTTCGACCATTGGGCGGTCTCTAGTTTAAATAAAAATATAAAGAACAGTGAGAAAGAACAAGTAGTTTTTCTTTGAACGAGACGACTCAAAATGACGTTGTACCAGTTTATAATTATATTGACCCCCATGTATGTGAATTTAAGTACGAATACATATTGATGTGTTATGAGGTTGTCCCATAATATTCCTAAGGGTATAACATTTTTTCTATAAAAATACTGTAATGAAATTATTTCTAAATGCTATCCCTGGAATATTTGTTAACAATTAATTATTATGAATAGACCTGAACTGAAGGCCCATTTATTTTTTTAGGGTCATTTTTCAAAAAAGGTTACTACACCTGTTATATAATAAGTTAATAAACCGGCACGTTAATCAAGAATCAAGAATCGTTGATGTGCCATTGGCATGATTACCATTTTACATTGGCATGATACATGCATTAGCAAAAGCCTTAAAAGTTTAGCTTATTTTAGTACGGTCATCGTATACAATAGAAAAAACCTAGAGTAAATGTTATTATTGTTATTATTATTTTTCTTGGGATAAAAAAAAACTCTAAAAAAGGCTTAACTAAGTCAATCCTCCAGAGAAAGTGAGAATAACAAATGATAAATATCCCTAATAATTTAGACAACAAATAAAATTGTATAAGTGTATAATAGATTTTAAAGAAAAAACATCAACAAGGACTATATACAATTAACAGTTAACATAAAAAATAAATTATATATAAGCAAAATTAACAACAATAGATTTGTTTGACAAAACAGAAGGTTAGAAACATGTAACATTAAAAAACAATATCCTTAACTGCCATGAAGATGGAGACAGAGTAAAATGGGTTATATAACAACCAATCATAAATGTTACTTAAGAAAAAGGAGTGTTTGTTTGGATTAACTAGGCCATCCCCTCTTATGCTGTCTTACGTGTTCTTCCCTTACCACAAGATAATGCATAAATTTGCTGCCCCATGACCCCCACCCCCTAACCTTACAGATGATGTAATTATCAACTTTCAGGCGTTTATTAATAAACTAATACATTGGATGTAAGTATAATGTTTTTGGGTGATCAGTATTTAGCAATTTAAATTTTATGATTTCATGGATAAAAAATTAATAAATAGTTGTTCATCCAATGCACAGTTTGCAAAAAACAGACTCATACGTTTTAAATAAATGAATGGCATTGTTACCGTGTAGTACATATTTTGTTTATCTTTTCACTATTTTATTTTGATCAAAACTCTCTTGACATAAACTTTAACTCTTATAAAACCGATGAATTCAGTCGAAATCCCTTCGGTTAGTTACACAAATCAAACAGACCATTGTGATTTCAAAGTAAATTAAATGGTTGCGCAAATGTACCAATACTATTTCGTAATAATACATAATAAATAACGTAAAGTTCGTTGCATAATTACTTCAATAATGTTTGGATTTCCACCAAAAGATATTCACTCAAACGTATCGTCTCACAAAATAAAATTAAAACATATACACTACATGTATTGTGCAATGAAAGTCGTAGATGATACATTATAACTCAATTAAAAATACATGTTTTACTTACCAAAATGTAGCGGTAAGTAGTACTTTTCATTAAAAGTTGATGGATTTGCAAAAAAATACGGAAACTTGAAAACTTTTATCTCTAATACATTTTGATCCCTAATTACCCTAGCAATTTTCGTTAGTGACTGTCATAAAGACCAACCCTGCAATATCACTCAGTCTTCATGAGGGCAGTACATCTAATTCCTAACATTTTCAAAATATAGTGCAGTCGGATTAAGATATAATTGCTACATGCAACAATTTTATCTTTGAAATACAATAAAAAATAATCTAATAATCTTCAATAATCTTTAATTCAAACAATATTTTCAGGATGACGTTTAAGAACGTTGAATCAGTAAATGGACATTTTCTTAGTTCTTTACTTAAACATTAAATCAACTTTAATCATAAATATAGGGAATATTTTAAACAAGCACCATAGAGCCTCTCTATGCTATAACAATTTTGTTTAACACTTTCGTTACCTTTGATATGTTTAAACATGAAAATCTCATATGCCCGGATTCCGGGACACCCACAACAAAAGTACAACCCTGCAATATCACTCAGTCTTCATGAGGGTAAGCTCTCTTTTGAGGTTACTCTGCTATTATACGTAGAAGTAAAACTTAATTAAAATTGGATCTCAATTAATCTCTCAACTTCAAGGCATTTTATTACATTAATAAACGATTAAAAAGTTCAAGACTTAGAGTAAATTTGTTAAAAGTCAATAAATGTGAAATGGGTTTATTTATAAATTTATTTACTGACGGAAATCAATACAAGTTTACAATATGACAATAATACAAATTTTCAAGAACAACAAAAATAACAAACTATAGCTATACATCGTTCTGTTAATGATAATAAACAGTAACAGTAACAAAATTTACATCAACAAAATATATCTATGAAAACATCTATGAGTGGTAACAACACTTCTTAGGTATAAATTCGGAAGGCAAAGATAACATATAAACGCATAATAAATACTATAAAGAGGTGACATGCAATTAAATTTAATTTTTAAGTGCATGATGTTGTGTCTCTATATTATATTTGTAAATAAATAATTAAGGTGTTTGAAATTATAATTTAAACAGGTCGTTAAGATTAGACACAATTTTCAGTGAAAACCGATTCTCTTATACATATGTTTCTGCACTACATTTTCAATCTTAAAATGTATAAAACCGTAATTTTCCTAACCAGTGTTAGTTATCTTGATGGGTTTTAGTTTTTATACATTAATAAATGAGAACTGTTCAATTACTTTTTTGTGAAGGGTTATTCGCACGAAGATTTAGAGGGCATAAATAACATGTTTCAAAACATTTATACAAAGTCGTTTAATAAATAAATGCTCATAAGATTATAACTGAAACATTTGGCAGCCGATGGGGCAGATATATTAATGGTCCGTGAAATGGGAATGTGCCTAAAAGTTATTTTTGGGATTGGTTATCTTCCGACAAAATTTATATTCAATCGGTAGTTGCCTGTACGCTATAAAACATAAAAAATATGCATTTTGCTGATTAATATTAGTAGAAAGTAAATTTGATGTATTTGTGACCAAATGTTTTTGATATATTATTATTTATAATGTATTATTGTTAATTATGTTTCCTTAATAATCAACTGTAAACCGCTAGATAAAGTGGATTAGTTTTATATTGTTGGCCCTGACTCTGAGATACTTACAGAATTAAATTCCTAGTTTTATTCTTAAGAAGTTCGAAACTAATTTATTTGGTCACATTCCATAATATTGTCTGTCTGATTTGAACTTGCGATCAAAAGGTGAATTTATCCTATCCCGATTCCTCCCATTGTCCTACTAGCAACTAATTACTTCCGCTACGGCTGATTTATATTGATTTTTTTAATCTGATTTATATATTTTTGTCTCTTGTTTATATGTAATATTCCTCTATGTTGAAGTTCGTGTTTTTTCTTACATCAAATTGCATATAAACAAAATTATTAGTTGTTACGTGTTTTAGTATTATTTTTTTCAAGTTTTCTTTTACTATTTTCAAGAATAGCTTTAAAATTCTGTATTATTTAAAACTGAAATCAGATGAATAATTGGTACTTTTAGGCTCAACTATTACAAAAGTTACTCTGCTGTTGAAACATAATTCATTAATATGAAAATGTGATCTCAAGTTTGTGTTTATAGTCTAAACTACTAAACACTGGTGTGAATAACTTGAACAAATAAATGACAAACTATAACACCTTACTTACTTAGAATACTAAAGAAAAATTGTATTTTCCAATAATTTATCTACATATATAAGATCATCATTGTATGTTTACCAACCTCACACATAAATACTGAAGGAGAATAGCGGTTTGCCGGTCTTTGTCCCGCAGAGCACGAGGATTGTCTTTATTGCCACGACCTTTGCACCCAGAGAATATTTAATTAAACATCCATTTGTTTTATTTGTTAACTTTCTCTAGTAACATTTATACTTATACTTTAAACACAGTTTCTTTATCTTTATATAAATGTTAGTTTATAAAGTAAGTTAAATGTTGCACATCAGATTGTTTTTAATAATAGTGTAAATTAAATATAATATTTATCAGGGTGGATTAAAAAATATTTTAAAATTAAGATAATATATTATTAGAATACTCAAAATAATATTGCTTGGGGTGGATGGGGTAGTGCATGTCGGTATGTTTTTCAAAGATTGAAAATGTATGATCACCTAAAGTCTCTTTTATTCAAATATTTTACAGGGTTTTCATAAACTATCTACATTTTACAGCAAACAAAATATTAGGGGAAAAATATCATCGTGAGAAAATGTTTCAATAATTTTATGAAATTCTCTTTTGTCGTAAATTAATTTCCCGCGGCAACAGCTACGTCAGTAGCAACAGCTGGAACCTGGTTACTACATCTGGGCGGTGGCCATTTCTACATTGCTATCACTGTTTAAGGTGGGTTTATAGTATAAAGCTACGTAATAGTGCGTTACTATTCATTATGTTCAGTTGTAAATACTAATATGTATGTGGTGTTTAAAATGTACTTAGTTTCTATTGCATATAATATTGCAAATATAACAAAAATTGTGATTAATATTTAAGACGATTTTTAAACAAACAATAACAAGGTGAACTAATACATCAAAACAACTTGAAAAATTGTAACAATATATCTAAAGGAATCGGTAGAACAGCCTGCTGTAATAACTATAAATCTGTAATAATAATCAAAAAGATAACAAATAAATCATATTAACACATTTTTATTTTGAAGTTGTTAACTGTTTAAATTATTTAGTTTTTCTGATAACAGCTTTAGCCGTGATTTTTTTACTAAGATGAATATAATTTTATGGGGTTTCCTCATTCTATGTTAGCAATTTTTTAAATTTTTGGATAATAAAGGAAAATATAGGCGTGCTATATGTTTTTTGCGTGCTACATCCTATAGGCCACCCGCTTGTTGTACTTTAGCACCTACAGTGAGGACCATGAGGGAAAAAAGAAATTTAACGTACGTAAGATGGGGAGTATACCACTTTGCCCACCTTGCTGGTATACTGTATGGTAAAAAACTAATAGAAATTGATTATTACTTAAGTCGTTTGGTAATTCAAATGTTCTTTGTCAGGAAAAATCAAAACATATGTTGTTACTACTCATCGAAACTGATAGGATACAACTAAGAGTAAAATTTAGAGAAAATGGATGTTATCGAAATGTACTGTAGACGATGGCTAAACAAACTAACACCCATATTTTCCATTATTTTATAGATATTTGAAATATCGTTGAGGAAACTATCTGAATACCAGAATAAAATTCGCTGCGATCTTTCTAAATCCTCTTTAGAAAGAGGTAAAAAAGGCAATTTGCGAGGATATTTGCGGCAATTTATTTAGGTAAATAGGCATAAACAATTTACGTATAGAGGTGATTTGAAAATGGTTTTAATACACGGGTGCTGATAAACTAATTGAAATATGCATAGGCTTCTGATTTATGACATTACATGTTTCTGTAAGACAAGGATTTCTAGACCGATTTCGACTCTGATCGAAAAAACTAACATGGTAAGAAGGGATCCAAGGTTCTTATTGTACATCACGTTTAGTACCGCAAAATTGTTGTGGATACTCAAATTTGTATGTTTTTATTTATTTTTTGTTTCATGTCTTACAAATAATTTTCACACGAGGTATCACACAACTATTCGTCTTATTTTGAAATTGTGAGTTCCGCTTCCCCAGAACACAGATGTCAATTATGCAAAACTGTCTCGGTTAAGCCCCTCAGATTCAAGATGTCAAGAAATAAACATGTTACCCCAATTTCTAAACTTTTGATGTGTGTACCAAGGAAATGAACAAGTCCCTTTCGTTCACGAAACATGTCAACAGAGTTAGATTGATTTAGCCAAGTAGTATGTGATGCAGGGCACATCCAGCCGTCGAGAGGTGTTCCTTGTAATCTAACTTGGGTCATAAATTGCATGGAATGTTACTTAGTCTGCTAGCGAGTGTATTTAGAGACAGTTCATGATTTATCATCCAATTTACGTCTTGCATCTTGTATATTCTTTTAAGTATATCTCTAGATACACTTTTCTAACGCATATCACTGACTTTTCAGAAGCATGCGGGGGAACAAAGTTCCAAAAATATGAAACATGTTTAATCTATACAAAAGCCAAGTGATGAACCTTTGTCGGTTCGCACCTTCTTGGTCGAATGATGTTGACTTTATAAAAATCCTTGTCTACTCATTCTAATCTTTTGGTATTTTAATCGTTATAGTGTGATCATCACCTTTTAATAACCTTAAAACCTTATGTTTCATATATTATCTGGAGCTGTCTAAAAAAAACACCTGAGTGACTCATAACGCCAAGTGCTTAAAATAGAAATGTAAAACTGTCCATGATGTAAGATAAACCTTAACAACCATTAAGTTTAAACTTGTTTGAAAAGCTTTACCACTCTGGTTTTCAATTAAAGTACAGTTTATGATCATTACTGCGTTTAAAGTTGATATTATATTTTGTGTTTAACAATCCATACAATAAAAAACATGTTAGAACTATCTCTGGTTTGTATGGTTAATGAAATATCAACTGCAGCTTTATTCAGCTATAAAAATACTTGTATAGTTGATTTTTTGAAATAAACAAGATGCACGATTGATCAACTTAATTTAAGCCAACTGAAGGGAAGTGTAGAAGGGCAAGTTGCCGAGTCAGAACACCTCTTGTGATCCAGTTTCGCTGTGGTAGGGGCAAGAATGTTATCACTACAATAGCCACTGATTACTTTCTTATTGATTACATTCCTTATGTTATCAGTATTAATATTGTAAAAAAGATTTTAAATTGTAAAATCATTCATTTTTTCCTTTTTTAGAAGGTAATTGATTTTGTTTATCAATTCGTATATATTAAACAATTATAAATTAATTCCAGTTTGTTAAAGAGCTTTTAGGTTAAGATAAAAATATTATGTGAATCTTATTAACACAGATACCTGATTTGTTAGTGACAAAAACATCTACGCACTAAAACTAGTCTAGTTGTAAATTATTTTCTTAAGTATTATAATACTGCCAAGACTAATGCTATAATAATGAATACAGCTTTAGGCAAGGATATAATGATTGAGCGTGGGTATAGTGAAGGGTTGGGGGTGGAAGGCTATAGGTCAGCTTAATTAATTACATGTTTGGTAATTAACACTGTGTACACCATAACAGCGATGATACGCTCGAAACAAGGGAATATGCTAGGAAAACTATAAATACATTGATTGATAGTTCGTTTGTATTAAAATCCACTTTTAGTATAACTATAATGACATATTACAGATATATTAATGATAATCCTAACATGTTTAAGTTAGTCCACTGAAGGGTGTTTTGGATACAACATTAATAACAGAAGGAACAGCTGGACAATTCTTCATACAAATTGGCCTTATAACTACCATTAAAAGGTAATAGTCCTACATACTTTGCCAATACACTAGGGCTATTAGGATAAAATTTATGAGGAGTTTGAAACAAAAGATAAATTCAGCATTTTGGTAACTATAGTAGATTTAATCCTAGGAAATATTTTAAAATTATTCATTACCAGGATTAGTTTATTCGTATCATAAGACTGAGAAAAATTGAATAAAAATCTGACTTTAAGTTTCATAAATACAACAATGGTGTACAATTGTTCTAGATAACGGATATAACAAATTTACGCTAAATATTACACATTTTAAGTAGTATATATCAACATCTTAAAATTATTATAATATTTTATAACTCAAATAGCATTAAACGAATTTTAAAGGACTAATGTAATTTCCATAGTGATTTTATTCATGCTTAATTTGAAATACAAATTCTTCATACCCGCTGTTGTCTAAGAACATTGTTTGGTTATTGCTTAGATTATATATCTACGCTCTGCATGATAAACTGGTAATGATGATTTAATGACTGCATTGTTGATAAATACCCAAATGGGTTAGTGAAAATATTACATTTTATGAAAGGAGTAATTGCAATCAATGCAGTGAGTGCACCACGACCAATCAATTTCCTCATCAACCAGTTCCCAGGTAATTGAATTTGCCATAGTGCGCCGACTGTACGGCTCCAATACTCAACATTTATGACGCTTGAATTTTACTTTCAGGGATATTTGCCAGCTGCACTTGGAAAACCTCAGAAAATGAACAGCAGCTTACGCCTGACATGCTGATAGGGTTTGATAGGGAAATCAATTTGCCCTGTCCATAAAAGATACATGGTTTGTAAAACTTATAATTCTTCTTAAAAAATATCACAAAATTATTTACGTTGAAAATAACAATATCGATAAATAAACGGTATCAGGAAACTGACACATTCTTTCTTCCTTTTAGCCCAATTTTAATGAATAAATTACTTTTTATTTACTAAATATAGAATACAAAGCACGGTCGAATGTACAGAAAATCTTGTAAAAAATTTTTTTTAAAAAACATCCATCCAAATCCCTGCTTTGGAGGCACTACAGAATCCATTGCTACACTCGTGGTTTTAAGAGGGGAAATACCCCCTGTTCCCCCCCAGGGTTATTAAGGGGCAACATATTTCGAATTTCCTCTGTTGGTCAATGCTAACTTGACAAGCATATCAGGTTTGAATGAAATTGATCAGTAAATTAGAGAGAAATAGTCATTTTTGTATTCCCCATAAGAATAACATTGGACAACGTACTGCGTTTACCGCAAAATGAACATTTCAGTTTTCTCCGAAACCAGCTATCGTAGAATAGTAATTCAAAATACTAAATTATTTAGTTTTTTGAGCTCTTTTTAATGGTGAATAGAAATATTTTTTATATTTATGTCTTTTTATAAAAAAATCCAAAAAACTGAATTTTTGATGTTTTAAGTCCTGTAATTTCTGAACTCGAATTTTTACAGGAATGCCGGTGGTGCCATTTTGTTGGAAAACTAAAGTTCTACAAACGACTAAAGTTTAATCAAAATCGTTAGAGCCGTTTTTGAGAAATGGGGATTTTTCATGTTTTTTGGCGGGTTTTGGGAGACCCTTAAAAATCAAAAATTCAAAAAAATGAAAAAAACCTGGAGAAATAGTAGATTATTACCTACTTACGAAATTTCATAAAAATCGGCCCATTGGTTAAGGCTCTAGCTCTGTACACATCCACACAGACACACACACACACACACACACACACACACACACACACACACACACACACACACACACACACACACACACACACACACACACACACACACACACACACACACACACACACAAACACACACACACACAAACACACACACACACACACACACACACACACACACACACACACACACACACACACACACACACACACACACACACACACACACACACACACACACACACACACACACACACACACACACACACACACACACACACAGACAGACATCACGTAAAAACCACTTTTTTGGGTTCAGGGAGCACCAAAACGAATATTTCCACTAACAACTCAAATTCGAAAATCTTGACGAAAACAATACTTTCTCCATATACTATGTATAGAGGGAGAAAGTAAAAAGTAATCTCTTGAAAGACAGTGATTTTGCCCATCTTTCATAACTGGATTGAATCCAACCTGAAGTTTCTCCTGCCGTGTGGCTGGCTGTTAACAGTTTGTTATACTCACATACAGTTGTCCGCCACTTGGCTTATGGCCTAAAGACCTTTTTAGTGAATTTCCTATGGAAAGTGAACTATTGGCATGACCCACACGGAGAAACTTAAGCCCGGGACCACCATAGAAGTTCCTAATGTGACCCCCTGAACACGTTTTGGGGGTTCGTTCAAAATTGTATATATAGATATATATATGTATATATATGTATGTATATATATATATGTGTGTATGCACTCTAGCGGTCGCATTTTTTTCTATTTACTTCAAATTTGGTAGGGACATTCCTTTTTGAAATCAGTTGGACAAGTTCGTTGGGCAAAACAATCGGAAAACTCTAAACCCTTTTTTGGGGATTTTATATTTAGAAATTTGAGTTTTTGGGCTCATAAAGGGTCAGAAAAGCCCCGGATGTAAACTTAACGAATGGAAAACTGTGGGAATTAGTGTGGCAAAACTTTTAAGCCCTTTCTCGTCATTCTAGCTTATATATTTACTGAGTTATTAAAGAAAATGTGTATTGACCAAACACAGTACGTTGTCTTGTGGGGGTTTTACTTTAGAAAAGCCTGTTATTCATTTGTTGGTGTACTTTTATCATCCCCAACAACCTCACGCTTACTTTAAAGCCTGACTGGACCGTCTCCTAAGCTTATAATGCGCAAAATTGTATTCCCAGCATTGCAGGTAAATAGAACCAGGAGCATCAAAACAGCCAAAAATTCAATATTTTCAGATTTGAATAAAAATTTGAATAATTGTATGTTTTTAACTGATTTTGAGTTTTTATAGTTTTTTATGTGGAAATTCACTTCCCTCACGTCAGCGTGCTGCGTGCGAACTCGTTTAAGTTGTCATATTCATTTAACAGACATCAATTGCGCTAGCAATAGTAATATTATACATATTTAAACCAAATACCACTCATTTATAATAACTCTGTCTCAAAAGCCCAAAGTCTATGAAGCTGATATTTTGCATGGTGGTTAGCCTTATGCTGTAGATGTGCAGTAAGGCTGGGTTTTGCAAAATTCCGTCAGGGCAACACCCCTCGGGTTGTACAAGTCCCCATATTATTCTTATAAGCATTGATATGACTTGCCGATATGGTAGCATAAACAGATGTTACTTTTTCGAAAAGCTAAAGTATGCCAAAGTAAAAATAAGTAATTTTGATAGTCCCATTCCGAAAATGTTTTAGGGCTCCCCCCAACGACCATTATGGTATTCCGAAATTGGAGTCTGTTGACCTATATGTTCCGGTCTAACTTGAAAATTACTGAACTGATTGAGCTGAAATTTCACTTCACTCTAAGGCAATTAATATACAGTATATTTATTCCAGAAAGTCATATACATGTTTACAAATCACTTTTATTACGCTCTCTCTAATGGTTCATTCAGTTTATTTTTATAAAAAAAATGTGTAAAACAACTGGCGATTAAGTTCTCTTTGTTTCAAATACCCTTGGACAGTTTAGTAACTTAACGTTTCATTCTGTTTAAATTATAGCTCAAACGGGTGATGCAGAAACGGGTCTGCCTGAAAGAATAAAAATTTACTAATCATCTGTCTACATGACTAAGATGGCCGTGTAAATAATGGAACGGCAATAAATAAATAGAGGTTTTATGTGTGATTGAAACAATATTTTATTAAGAGATATAACCCTTCCTACCATTTGTTTGCATTGGTGATCTGTCTCAGTCTTTTTCTCAAGTGTTTAAAAATGCTGTTTATCAATAATAACTAGTACTATAAAACCAGCTGTTTAAACTCAAATATATTTTCTTATCATGCTCCCGAGTTTACATTACCCCTCATTACGTAATATGCATACTGCGTTGTCTTTTAGCTATCAATATTTATATAATGTGTTAATACATATATACATACATAAGAGGATAATATTTTTGAGTAAGAATCACTTTTATATAGATTGTGATTAATAATGTGTAATACAAGACCTATAGTCATAATTGAAAATACAATAATAATAAA
Source organism: Allygus modestus (assembly GCA_963675035.1). NCBI lineage: Eukaryota > Metazoa > Arthropoda > Insecta > Hemiptera > Cicadellidae > Allygus > Allygus modestus. Next base: position 381,036,256 of record OY776112.1, read on the forward strand.
TGATCACACAAGATATTGATGTATTTATAATTTAAAAAATTTGAATAGACGCTATTTATACAAAAAACCGTAATCAAACTTAGGTCATAAATTCAAACCGAATGCCGGGCTTTCTAAGTTACCTCACAGACAGTTCACGATGAATTGTCTTTGCAAAATTTGAGTTTGACGCCCTCTAAAAAATAAATTTGACTTCTATCGGCTATATATTTTTCTCAATGTATTTGCTAAATTTAATTTTAAATAAGTAACTATGTCTCTATAGAAATTTTTGTATAAATTATTTTTCGTTTTGCATAGTATTAAATTCATTATTAACAATTCTACGTTAAATAATCAATCAACTTTATCAGTTATTTAAATCCAGTTCTATGATTGAGGAAAATCAATCTGCACAAGTATGTTAAATTATATTAAAATCACGAAAATTAAACTAATGTTTAAGAACATTTATATTTATGTATGATTTGATTCTTTTTAACCAATAATTTACTTACAGACAAGTTTTAAAACACGACTATTAAAGGATTAGAGATAAAAAATATACCTTTAATAACAAAGCGAAAATAAGTTGCTAATGTACCCCGTTAAGAATATACCAAAAATCGTATTCGATGCCTAGGTAGAGGTTATGTATTCGATACAACCTTTGCCATTAAATTTTAATTCATGGTAATTTGTACAAATCGGTGGTGGGTACTCAATTTATTTATTTGAGTTCTTAGAATTTTATCGGTATGTCAATAGCTAATGCTTTTCAGCATCATGTCAATTCCAAAAGGTGTTTAGTAAATAGGTTTAATAAAGGGGCTTACCAACTCAATGCTTTCAATTTTGTGGAGTAGGAATTTTTATATTTCTTTTAATAAAAACTAGCTGGCAGACCTACACTGTCAATCCTGAAATGTACATTATCGTGTCTGCGCATCAGTAAAAGTACCGAAAAACTTTAATAACTCATTTATGACAACTTTATATAGGTATAGTTATAGGTTATAAGTATAGTATATATTATAAAGTATGAGATTATCAATAGTTATAATATTCAGACCACATTACATGTTTAATTGTTAAATAGCTTAAAATTGTTATAATACTTATTACGCGTCTTGTTATTTAAATTGTATGATTATTCGACGTACAAATAAACTTACTGAACATCCTCTAAACTGAAAATAATCAAATACAATAACACAGAATAAATCTTAGAAGGTTAAATGGAATTTATATCACTTAACTTTACATACCAGGACAGTTGAAAAGTTTATAAAGTAAAAATACCTCATTTGAGAACTTGATAAATTGTATACAAGAATAATCAATAGATACAAAATTCTTCAAAATGCATATATTTACAATCAGAATTAGGTGATTCGGCTAAGACTGAAGGAAATATACAATATAAAAAAATTAGGAATATAAAGCATAAACTGTAATGATAACGAAAAAAAATATGTAGTTTATTGATTTTGCGTCTAAATAGTACTTAAGAAATATTATAATATTACTTAGTTTGTCCCTATTTTTAGACTGTTAAGTTTTTAAAAACTCGTTAATTCTAACATAAGCATATGTTACGATAGAAAAAAAATTGTTTAACATAATATGTACAGAAATTGGAGGCAAGAATGAGTAAACATTCTTTAATTAGTAACTAAAAGAGAAGGAAGTCATTTTAAGCTCGGGAATTTAAAAGACATGAAGCGTTAACAGGATTTATAGGAACTTAAAATATATCCTGAAAACTATTCTCTGTCGACATTGAGTCTTTTCAGCTTTAAGGCGTATTTATTTTTATGAGACAATGCCTTCCTTCAGGGAAGACGAAGGGATTCATGGCCTATTAAAACTTTAATTTTTGTCACTACAAAGCAAGAATTTAAATAAACATTCACGCTTCCGTTATAGTCACCTTGACCGACAATTTTACGGCTGGTTAGTATTCTGGATTGCAAATATGTTTGAAATTGAAAGTTTTTTGATAACGCGGGTGGCAAAATGCCTCAATTATTTACCAGCTGTTATTTTTACTTGGTATACTTTATTACAAAAATATAATCAACAAAATACATGTTGAGTTTACAATTATTGTTTGCTTGGCTTCCTTTGACTTCGAAGTAAACAAAGCAGTTACTCGTTGGTAAAATTAACGGATTTGACATTTAATATTCTTTGAATATCCCGGTTACACCCAAATAGTTCCTACTATATTGTTAATATTAAATTGATATGACTTTATTTACGTATCCACATTCTCTCTGGTATAATGTATTAACGATATTGTTTTATTGTTATATTTTTAAACTACATTTGGTTTACACTGAAATTAAATAAAAAGTTTTGTAGTTGTATGTCCATAATATTCCCCCTACCCCCCCCCCCTCCTCACCAGAACAAAAAAGTGATATCCTTACAAAATTTCGCAGCCTATTACGTAGTTATTTTTCCAATGGCTGGGTAAAATATGTTTTCAATCACATGAACAAACAAATATACACATACAACAATATAAAATATTGATTTAAAACAAACTATTGATTCTTTTTTTAAATTTATTGTTGGTGATGGCGATTGTATGTTACTTAAGAAGTTATAGCGGACGTTTTATTATGGATTTATTTTAGATTTACTGTGTTTACTGCTGCTACAGTTCTCTGTTTTTGCTTTTTGTGGGTTGCCCTGCTTAACCTGGATCGTGGCACTAATTATGTTATGTTCTTGGTTCTAGGTATCGTTTCCACGAGAAGAAGGGACCAGATTTCAGGTCCCGAAACGACGTGAACTTTTTTTAATAATAAGTGATGGAAAACGTCCGCAATAATTTCCTAAGTAACAAATTATTGATGTAACAAAATTCCGTATATTGGAGAATATACTTCTCAGGAAATGGTCCTTAATTAGGGTGGATCAGAAAGTTACAGCTTATAAAAAAAGGTTCCAAATTAGAGCTTAATGATTCAGAAAATCGATCATTATTCCCTCCTTCAAAACTTCTAAGTAATTCAAAATTGTACCCTCAAAATTGCAAATGTCATTTTAAATCTTTCGGAATTTTCACTTAGATTGGGAGAAACACTAAAGCTAAAATAAACGGTATCAGGAAACTGACACATACTTTCTCCCTTTAGCCCAACTTTAATGAATAAATTACTTTTTATTTACTAAATATAGTATACAAAGCACGGTCGAATGTACAGAAAATCTTGTAAACAAGTTGTTTTAAAACACATCCACCCAAATCCCTGCTTTGGAGGCACTACAGAATCCATTGCTGCACTCGTGGTTTTAAGAGGGGAAATGCCCCCTATTCCCCCCCAGGGTTATTAAGGGTCAACATATTTCGAATTTCCCCTGTTGGTCAATACTAACTTGACAAGCATATCAAGTTTGAATGAAACTGATTTGTAAATAAGAGAGAAATAGTAATTTTTTTATTCCCCATAAGAATAACATGGGTACAACGTACTGCGTTTACCGCAAAATGAAAATTTCAATTTTCTCCGAAACCAGCAATCGTAGAATAGTAATTCAAAATACTAAATTATTTATTTTTTTGAGCTATTTTTAATGGTGAATAGTAATATTTTCTTATGTTTATGTCTTTTTATGAAAAATCCAAAAAACTGAATTTTTGATGTTTTAAGTCCTGTAATTTCTGAACCCGAATTTTTACAGGAATGCGGGTGGTGCCATTTTGTTGGAAAACTGAAGTTCTACAAACGACTAAAGTTTAATCAAAATCGTTAGAGCCGTTTTTGAGAAATTTGGATTTTTCATGTTTTTTGGTGGTTTTGGGGGGATAATTACCCCTAAAAATGAAAAATTCAAAAAAATGAAAAAAATTCCTGGAGATATCGTGGATTAGTACCTACATGCCAATTTTCATAAAAATCGGCCCATTGGTTAAGGCTCTAGCTCTGTACACATCCACACAGACACACACACACACGGACACACACACACACACACACACAGACAGACATCACGTAAAAACCACTTTTTTGGGTTCAGGGAGCACCAAAACGAATATTTCCACTAACAACTCAAATTCGAAAATTTTGACGAAAACAATACTTTCTCCATATACTATGTATAAGGGGAGAAAGTAATATATAAAATAACATGCCTGGTAATTATGCCTGGTTGGGATACTCCAAAAATAGTAATTTTCTTAATATCTGTTTTACAAGAGTAAATAAATAAATATAAACAACTAAATGTTCTACATTTTATTTAAATTAGGGATTTATATAATATAATGTCGACCTTAGTTGACTTGCCAACGAAACGCGTACAATGTTAACTAAATTTTCAGTTTAAACTTACCCACAACTACAGGTAAATATCACAACTGAAGTTTGGTCACTCTAAATATAATAAAAATATCAATTATCTCAACCCATCAGGGAAAGTTGGAGAGGGATTTTGCCAGTAATTAATTGCTCACCATGTGAAATTAACTGAGCTGATACAAGAATTGAAATAACTTTACACAACAATAATGGAATATTTCTAGGCTGTATACTGTTTTGCAGGATTGTTATTCTGAAACACAATTGACATTAAATTGCATATTTGAACCGTTTTGTTACTTTTTAAATGTTGTTTATTCTAAAGGGATTAAAATCTGAAGTACCATTTGTCAGTTATTAAAAAAAAGAGAAAACAGTAGTTTACAATTGGTTTCGCTTATATTTGAAGTATTGTTTTAGTGCTTTAATATTTATCCACCAAGTGAGGCCTAACCTAGAGCTTACCAATATACCAACCCACTGAGGAGTTATTTGTGCCGTACCTTTTTACCAATCTCAACAGGCGGACCCTGCTCTGCCCTCCGACTGGCCAACTCAACTCACAGGGTATCCATCTACAACAGCCAGGGATCACGTTCTCAGGTTGGGGATCAACCCGGAGTTTCCGTCCCCAGCTGCTACAAATTGCAGCTGAACCAAAGGTGGTTGCTGTACCAAAGGTGAAAGGGAAGCTTGTCATAATGGACAGCCAAAAGACTTACCATATGTAATGTTCATTTGCTGTACCCAATGTCAGCCTCAAAACTGGTATAGACCAGTTTTAAGGTTGTCCTGAGACTTACCAAGACATTTTATAGTAGACACTAATAATTTATGTATTTGTATTGAAATTTACTATGCTTTATAAAATTTAAAAAAATAAACAAATATAAGTCTTTATATTAAAAGGCAAGCACAAAATTGTCCCTCCCTTTTTCTCAGCTTGTGTGCATCGCAGGAGAAATTCACGCATGCCATTAGATGATCAGAAACCCATTATAATTGGCATCGGCTCTCAAGGCACCAAAGGCTTTCAAGGTTTCAATGTTAATCTTATGGAAGAACAGTAATTGATTGAATTATTCTATATTTGACAGCTATTGGTATATCAAATGCAAGCAAAACAGCAAGAACAAATTATTCAGGACTGATGTAAATAGAAAATACTACTGAGTAATGGAATAGTAACACCTTTCTCTCTCCGTTGAAACTCCACATTGAATAAATTAAACCTAGGTGTGGGTGTTTTTGGAACCAGGAAGAGGGGAAGAGGGAGATAAACGGATAAGGAACACTGGTTCAAATGCATTTTATTGAACTGCTCACGCAGAACGTTGCAAAACATTCACGCAAACAGCCATCATTCGTATGTTCTGGGGAGCAAAACATTATTTTTGGTCGAATTTCGACCTCTGGGCGATCGCTAGTAAAATGTATTGCATAAAGTTCGTTTCAGAAAATTCGTTCTCTGGTTAGCGTTGAGTCTTCGCTTCAATAAACACATTGATTGTGCTCTTAAAATTTCTTGGGTTCTTGAACTTTCCTTTTTATTAACTTTAACTACATTCTACAATATAATTTATGTTGAATATACCGTATGGTAAAATAATAATATACCACAAACAAGGGTAGATGTTGTGGCTTTAATCGTTATTCTTACCGTTTTATCCTTTTATGTTGTACAAACATGTACATTAGGCTAGTTCAATGAATTCCTTCGGATGTTAAAGAAAGAAAATAACAAACATAAAACGCACACATAGTCAAAGTGGCAGGTTGCCTAATTTATCTTGGGTAGGCTTGGTTTTCTGTATGTTATTTATTTGTCCAGTTGAATCTATGCCGTATGCAAGTAATTTTATTTATATTCTCAAACTAACGTCACTAACTATTTTTTTATTTATTCGATGATTAGATTATTTATTCATCTGATAGTTTTGTTAGGTCTAAGTATTGACAGTGTGCTATTTATATAATTAAGAATGACCAATGGCATGATGTATGGTGAATATGACTTTAATATGGCAAAGAGATAAATAAAGTCGTATGTTTCATTTCTTCATGATTTCCAAGCCCTTTGTGAAAACCCCGGGACTTGAAACCGTTACCCTTAAAACCAAAGTCCAAGATGCTAACAGTTAGGAGAGTGAGATTTTCAACTCCATTTTTAGTTTTTACATTAGCTTCTGACTAAAATGGCATACATGCACACTAGAACCAACTATAATAAACATAGGCTATACAGGGTGTTACAAAAATGCGTAGCGCGCTATGCAGAACCGGATTCTACATACAAAAAAAAGTCGAAAATGTACTGTAACATTTTTGCGATTTCGGATTAGTTTAGTCGTAATCCGCCATTTTGTATTTTTTTGAAAATAATTAATAATTCAAAAACCCTTCAAGATTTTTTTTGAAACTTGGTATAAACTTTAAGTTTCTGGTTTTTAACATTTTCCAAAAACAATTTTTATTTAACTTATCAAATATCAAAATGGCGGCCATTTAAATATTTCAAAGTCAAATTCCATGAAAAATAGCAACTAAAACAAAATTTTACAAGACGTAAAATTTAAAGCACTTTGTAATCCAAATCTAATGACATTTTTACTGTAAAAATCGGTTAGTAAATAAAAAAGTTATGGTGATTTTTTATTATAAATTTCAAAATGACGGCCATATACAAATTTCAAAGTCAAATTCCTGGAAAACTAGCAACTAAAACAAAATTTTACAAGATATAAAATTTAAAGGACTTGGTCAAATGCACTAGGGAATTTGACTTTGAAAATGTTATATGGCCGCCATTTTGAAATTTATTATAAAATATTGCCATAACTTTTTTGTTTATTAACCGGTTTTTACAGTAAAAATGTCATTGGATTTGGATTACAAAGTGCTTTAAATTGTATGTCTTGTAAAATTTTGTTTCAGTTGCTATTTTTCATGGAATTTGACTTTGAAATATTTAAATAGCCGCCATTTTGAAATTTGATAAGTTTGATAAAAATTATTTTTGGAAAATGTTAAAAACCAGAAACTCAATGTTTATACCAAGTTTCAAAAAAATATCTCGAAGGGTTTTGGAATTATTAATTATTTTCAAAAAAATACAAAATGGCGGATTACGCCTGAACTAAGCCGAAATCGAACAAATTTTACTCTACATTTTCAACTTGTTTTAGTATGTAGAATATGGTTCTGAATAGCGCGCTACGCATTTTTGTGACACCCTGTATATTTGGACAGTATCATATAATGAGTTTTTTCATTAATTTGGTGTTCTTTTATTTTATTAGGTTAAGTAGCTCTCGTGGCTAAAAACTTTAGGTTATTAATATAATGAAATATACTGGATTACCATAAGAAACCACTTAAACTAAAAAAATAAAAATAGATAGAATAAAACTTAGAAAACAGGATAATGTACTTGAACATTGTTAGTTATACATTTTGATGTCTATGCGCGACCGAGTTATGGATATTGGTCTGACATCATTACGACTGTAACAACACTAGCTGTAATGCACTGTGTTTATATTAACATCGTTAATACTCTATGACATTTCAACTCGCCCAAAACTTGCATAACGTAGGCCTAACGGAGAAGTCGCTGCATTAATGTAAGGCGAGCTGACACTATAACGATGCCTCGAAATGCTTCAGAGGATTGTTTCTAGGGGTCGGGTCATTTTACTTGTTAGGTTAATAAAGTTCCTTTATGCATGCCTCGGGCTATCAATGTTAATGTTTATGAGTTAAAGGGAAAAACGATTTTCAGTTGTGTAACTACTCAGTGATTATTTTATTTCCTAATAATGTTTTTAATTTATTAAATTATTATGTTAATATTATGTGAAACCGTTATTATACCGTTATATTACGTTACAGAACACTATACGTCTTGTTATGAGTCGGTGACATGTATACTGCCTAGCCCTTGTCTGGTGGTCCGTCCCTGCGCGTGCGAGAAATAAGGGTCTGCTCTTACGATACTCACTAACAAACGGCCAGACTAGAACCATTGAATAAATACTGAAGTAGACTTCTCATTGTCATTACAAAATGTGCCCCTATTTTTGTGTATGCCAGGATTGAAAGAGGTCGTAGTTTACAATAATCACCGACAGAGTATACTGCTGTCTACTATTACTTATCCTCTTAAGGAGGGGATAATATAACAGTTGGTGTGTCAGAAAGCAAACATAAGTTCATTGTGGAATAGCCTCTGGATCACTTAATATTATCTAAAAGGTTTAAATTACCTGGATTTCTGCCAAGTGATCCTGTTATTTGGTTAAACTACCAATGGTTTCGAGCCACAAAAGGGTCATGACCCATCACCCGCCGGCGACGATTTGCATGTGCCATACTCGAGTTTGTCTAACTGGCCAGTTTTTTAAAATGAATGTTTTCATGTATGTGTTTTTCGTGTCAGTGTTTTTTATCGAACTATGACGACTGCTTCACACTACCGTGAACAGGATCACAAGCTTGGTGTTTAACTTGATAATTAACCCCTTTTGTGGCTCGAAACCATTGGTAGTTTAACCAAATAACAGGATCACTTGGCAGAAATCCAGGTAATTCAAACCTTTTAGAAAACATAAGTTGATTATTACTTGATTTCTGGGGTAGAGATATTTTAAAAGTTAACGTAAATAACTAAAATAAATAGTTGAAAGCAGCACAATCTGTCGGTGACCTAATCAAACTACTTCAATTTTAAATTAATTCTAGCATACACTAAAAGTGGGACAGCTGGACCATATAGATGGGATGTCTCCTTCAGTATTCATAGTCAATGCTAGAACACTAGAAGATTATATACAACTTTACTACTATATATGCGGTTTTACACATTTTGTAAAGATAGAAGAGCAAGTGTCATAAAAACATACACTATTATTGAACTGTTCTGTTATCGAAAAGGTATTAACTAAATAATGAATAGCAAAATATTTTTATTTATAATCGTAAATTATTAACATTAATGTATGGACGTAATTTCATTGATGTAATAATGCTAATCGTAACATGATGCAAAGAATAAACGCAATTTACATGTAACGGTGATATGATATAATATTTTCATACAGCATACAATTGGTTTTGAATATTCGAGACTTAATTTCATATGTAAGAAGAGAGCTAAGTTTGCACGGAAAACAGCAGATGGCCGTTCCTCGCCCACACGGAGCGTGTGCAGTGTGTTTAGTGTCCCGACCTTTGCGCCCAGTAAATGTTTAATTAAAGTTATGTTTCTATTTTAGTAGATTCAATCTGTTCAATATCTAAGTTTCAATTATGTTTTAACAATGCTCTTCAACATTTATAAATCAAAAATTGGTTAAAAGAAATATAATATTATTGCCAAAAAATTTGGTTGCAGAACAAACAAAATACTTCCTCATTAATTTGTTCAGTTTTACAGAAACACCTTGATATATATTTAATCTTCCCTATTTTTTCCAGTTTTGATATTTAAAACTGGAAAAAATTGGTGAAAAATACTAATGTTCTTTTAATGTTGATGTTACTGGTTCTAAAACATATTTAAAAATCCTGAAATATTTTTACACTTTGGAATTTTTGAATAACAAAAAGGTTTTCTGACGCAAATTTCCTTTCCAAAGCAATAATTGCGTTAGCAGTAACAGCTGACCCTCGTTACTGTTGGACTTGTCGGGCGGGGTGAGGTGGAATAACATCGGCAAGGATTGTTCTACGGTTTAATATTTTTCCACGCAAGTACTGGTCACACATGTTTTCAAACGATCTTTGAAATTAACTTATGGATAGTATTGCTGAGTCTAATGTAAAATACAAACAATTCTATAACGTCATTAAGGCAAGCGCTGTAAACTGAAAATATTAGTTGAACAACTTGTTTAGTTAGTTGTCGTACAATACTAACCTTAACCAACCTTTATCTTAGTAATATGGAGAGAATATCTCAGCAATATGTTACCGTGAGCAATACAAGTCGCGCTGACGTTTATGGACCACTCGTTTGCAGTATTTCAGTACATACAGGAAAATTGGGGATAAAATATGAAGTTATAAAGTAGACTGATGCCATTTTATGTTTATCACAGAATTAATACATATGTTTGTTGTTGTTTAAATCAATTGTTTTGAGTTGTTTTAGATAAAGGTAAACATTTGTCGAATTATCAAAAATAATAAACCTTTATTCTAAACTTATACAACAGTTTAACCTCTTAACTTTTATATTTTCAACACGTGATTTTAAAATATATTTTGTTATATTGCTTGAGTAAATTTAAGACCACGTATTACCTTGACAATAACAAAAATTAAGATTTGTTTAATCTTTAAATAAAATAACGTAAATAGCTCAGTTAAATTGTTGGACACATTTTCACAAAGAGTGACGCATAGCGTGTACTCTCTCATAGGGAGTATTCTACTGTGTACACTTCATATAGTGAAACCACGACGTTGAACTGGTCCGCCTGTCTGTCTTTGTGCATTGTGAATCCGTAAGCTGCCGATCACCGTAAGCGGTTTTTCGATCTTTGGATCTTGTAAGCAGCAAAACCCCTCTCTCTCCCCCCGACCATCCATCTTACCTAGAGGATTTGCGGCACAAATTTCATCTTAGCTGAATTTGTTAGTGCTAAGTACCTTGGTTTAAGCTATTATTCAAAAGTGCAGTTTAGTATGTAAGGGGGAGGCCATCAAGGCAACGTTTTCAGCTAAGTTAATTTATCTTGCAAGAAATATTTAGGTTGACCCACAGTTACAATTTCAGTCGATATAGTTTCCATTTACCAATTTAGTTGATTCATGCATTCTTAGATATCTGCCAGTAGGCCTAGTAAGTTCGTACTTCTATCACTTTTTTGGAAGGTCGTTACATTAGTATAGTTTTTGTTATAATATTAAAGTCAAAGCTTGCTGGAGCAGCTTTCGGGTCAGGGACGCTAACAAGCAGCGGGATAGTGGTTTTTCAAATTGTCGGTAAGTAGGGGTCGCAGCGCTTTAGAACCGGAAATGGCATAGTGGTTAGAGCGCGTTATTCCGGAAAGAGTAAGAAGAAAATTTTCCCGCCAGACTTCCTAACCTCACTTTTCCCGCCAGATTTCCTAACCTCACTTTTTTCCGCCAAATTCCCTCCAGATTGTGCAGTGTTGCCAACTTAGCAGTGTTGCCAACCTACGGTTATTATATGCGGTATTATTATATGTATATATGCTCCAAGGTTAGACTATTATATGTATATATGCTCTATGCTATTATATATGCTCTATGTATATTTTTAATTATGGCTACATTATATGCTCTATGCTATTATACTATCATATTCTCTACTATTATATATGATCTACGGCTAGCGGTTATTACTATACTCTATGGTACATACACTCTATGCTATTGTATGATACATAATTATACATATACTCTATGGCTACATTATATGTATATGCTCTATGGCTAAGGGGATTTCTTTTGAACTTAAAAATTAATTTTTTCTATTGTAAGCTGATTACGACCCATGTTTCCACACCACCCAGGGGGTAGGGTCTCGGCGCGTTTTTTATTAAAGTGAGTATCCCCAGTAGGCCTATTCTCACTGTTTTTAACCACTGCCCCAACCAACGCAGTGATTCGTGGCAGCCACTCCATTAAAAAAATGCTGCCACCGGTAAATATTTTTTTCTTCTCTGTTTCTAGGCTATTTACTAAGACTGTGTCCGTTCATTTTAGCCTAGAAAATAGACAGAGAATTTTACTTTTATATTTTTTATTTGGTTTTTAATTTTTATACTTTTTTTGTTGCGCCTTTCAATTCGCAATTCCCTGACAGTCGGAGGATTACAACAAACGGTTTCACGGTTTTTTAGGCCAACCTCCCCACACCCCTGGACTTACAAAGGGTTTAGCCCTGCCTGCTGGATGAGTGACTGCCGGGCCTTATTTTTATTAGGCCCCACTCGAAAATATTTTTCGAGCGTAGTACTGTGCGGACCTCAAGGCGCAAGTTTCGTTTTTATTTTTATGTATAATGCAGGCTACTGTAAAATCATCATCATCTATATACAAACTTTCATTTATTTCTTTAACATTAGAATGAAATGCCCGAAGGAATTGAGCCTTCTCCAGGCCTTTTGTGTGTATGGCCTCGAAGGGTTTACACAGTGAGCGTAAAAGCTCTTCGCTGTAATGTACCTCACCTTCATCCCACTTTATGTGGTGAAAGTGACGAGTCAGCCAGCGGGCTGTTCTTTTCATCTTGCTATTCAAAAAATTAAAACAGTAAGGAGGTCGGAATACTAGCTGAGTTCTGTAAGACTTTCCGACTATAGCAAACTCCTTTACAATAAATTTATTATTATTGTCTTTGAACCCGTGGAACTCAACTACAGCTTCCATAGTGAGACTTCGCTAAAAAGACGGTCAGCTACTTGAGATGGTAGTTGATCAGTACGAGTTTCAGCGCCCGATAAAACTTGACCAATAAAAACTTTAATAATATCCTCCAAGTAAAACAATTCCAATAGAGAGCGGCCAATTAAAGGAATATTAATTACAAGCTGATTCCACTCGTTTCGATTGAGACCGAGCGTGTGTTCACCATCAGAGATACAAGCGTACTGTTGACCAAAGATACTGTTAACTTTAATTTCTGCCCCCGTATCGGTATTAACAAAACATTGATGCTTGCCTTCGAAAGCTAAAGTAATTTCATTGAACCTGTCAACCAGCTGACAGTAAGAATCATAAGACCAAAATACAACACCTTTCCTCCCCTTAATTAATACTCCGAGGCTGTTGTCCCTGTTTTTAAAAATACCCGATACTACGCACTTGGTGAGCTCAGGGTCCAAGAAGTGAACTGACTTTAGAAAAACTCCGGTCATTAAATTTATAGGCTCTGTACCCTTAGGGATGGGTATAGCTTGCGTACTTACCTCCGTCTCGGCTGATGTCATCTCTGCTACTGATGCTCCGTTGATAAACACCCAACCTCATATACCCTATCCCCTTTATCTCCGTTCCCCTCCCCCTCCTCCTCAGAATCTGAAGAGGATTCTTCACTGTTGTCAAAATCTGTACGCCATTTTACTATAATGCTATCGATCCCACGCATTAATTTAAACTCCTTTTCAACACTAGCAAACTTGTAACTGTCTACGTAATCTGTTTTCATCAAAACCTTCTTGTAGTAATATTCAATTTTAATCCAACCGTAGTAACCCATGTTTACTCACTGACTGTTAACCTCAGACTAACAAAATCTCTTAACCCACAACATCTATACCCTCCTCATCATCATCACTGCTAAAGTCTCCGTCGTCTCTGAGTTTAACAACTACGGTGGTGGTACCCTCAGGAATATCAGATATTTCCTTCTCACAGTATATCTTGTAACAATCCATTTTTGCTGTACCTATTAAAACATTATCGGCGTTATAAAACTGAATAATAACCCACTCGCCCATGTTTACACGCTGAGTGCTAGCAAGAGACTAAACCTCTGAATATTATATGTATCTTTTACCCCTTCCCCACCCCGCCCCAAGGGGGGTCAGTTGACTGACCCCCCTTTGTACATACATTCCAAGTGTTGGACCCGGAGGGTCCACTGCTTAGAAATTACATTGGAGATTTTCTCTTCTGTTAATTTGATACGTCTCAAAAACCTGGCCCTATCCCTTGCTAACTGTTCCCAATCTAATTTTCTATCTTCAGCGGGCAAACTGTATATTTTTGTTACTACCGGGCTGGAGAAACTAACTCGATATTTTCCTGACATCTCCCGTGATCGGTGTGTATGTGTAGTGACAGTCGTGAATTATAAGACAGTATGCCCAAGTATTAGCCGGGATTGCTGTTTTAGTTTGAATCTCAAGCCTTACATCTACGGGGCCGGTCTTAATAGTTTCGTCCTGTTTTGAACAGTCAATTACATACAGAGGACACTTCGTTTTAAAATCATCATAATTTAATATCGGTGAGCCGATTCTGCCGTAATACGAGTTTTGAAAGTTCTTATACATATCATAAAACAAGGTGGTGTTCCCACGAAGGTTATCGTACGGATAGAAACTTGAGTTTAAATACAGTTTAACATCAAGCAAATCACAGGCGTCGAACCGTGACATGTCCTTTGTTAAGTCATTCTTTCTGCCTGTCTGGAAGGCCAGAACAACATACCGGGGTTTTTCCGTTTGGTTAGATGTTTTAAGTGTCCAAGATAATGTGTCCGTACTAGGGAGGTTCGGGTATTCAATCATTTCCCATTGACGGAAAGGAAGATGTATTGCGGGGTCTTTTTCAATAAAGTTGTATAATTTTAGTTTTTCAGTGTCGTTTACTGTAACGTGAGGTACTCGCCAGTAGATTTTGTCAATTGTTAATGTTAAAGTTCCAGCAGCTATTTTTACAGCGTTACTATCCGTACCCGAACGTAATAGTATCAGTTCCTGTTTAACATTTACCAACACCCGCCTATAGTCTTCAGCGAAACCTAGCAAGAGTTTTAGAGGGATTGAATATACAAAATCTGTCACTTTTTCAGTACTACCGGGGCCAAGCCAGCAAGCGACCTTTAGAGCATTTTTCTCTTCGTCCCGAATTGAAAGAATATTTTTTAAAGTAGCACTAATACCGACATTTTTCGTTCTGTCAATTTCTTTGCCACAAATCTCGTAGCGGATTTCTTCAAACAAGAAAGACATAGCATTATTAATAAAGGAAACATCCTGAGGAGTCCCGTCTGCTTTGTAGCGTTGGTCTTGCCGTGAATCACGATAAAGCTTTCAAAAGGGGCAGTTATTATATACTGCTGTAATAACGGTATTCTTATTTCATCATTATTGTTATAAGTAGTGGACACGTATGGTTGATGTGTGTGAAACTCCATCCCTGTTATTAAGTCATCATACTCAGCGTGGCTGTCTATCGCCAATAGCGCCATTCTGTATTACCTTAAAACCGAGAGAGCGAAGAAACGTTATATTTTTACAAGTTAACACCTTGGCTTTCTGAACACTACTGACTTGTTGCCCTCCTGGTATATGCCTAAATAGTAGCCCCATTACTGCGCCTGAGATGTAGTCTCACCGAGATCCTTTCTCCGCGAAAGTTAACAAGATTACCGTTTTGGTCTTTTAGAGACACTGTCAAGTTGTTGATCCTCTGACTGATCACCGGTAAATAAATGACATTCCTCGGTAATTCTATTATTTTATAGCCCGGTGGTTCAGCCGGGTAGAACTCGTGTATGACATGGCCCTCAACCCCGTTCAAGTATGACCCACGCGTGACATTACATTCCACCCGTATAGAGTTAACTTTTATTATATCTACAGGCAGTTCCGATACATGCTCATTTTTGGCCCCGTATATTTGTTTTTTGTAGCCCAAGAGTGTTCCCAATGAATGTTCTTTAGTAAAGTCAATTTTCTCAGAACAACATATCGTAGCTTTCAAAGTGTTATTATTAGGTTTCAAAGTAAATTGTACTTCTTTTGGCAGTTGCGATTGTATATATTTTTCAATGTCCTCAATTTCGTAAGACCCTTCAGGGATTGTAATACTTTTATCATCACCGTAGTAAAACGTATCATTTATGTCTTTTTCAATGTTCGGTATAGAGTTATAAGTGGTCAGTTCAATTAAACCAAGTTCCCATGTACCCTCGCTAACATCAATAGGAAACGCTAGCTCGTGGGATAGAACACTAGTTACCCCTGTTAGACAGAACATTACTACAGAGAAACTTTAAACACAAATGGCCACAAACAACTGAGTCAAAATTCTGTTGTCTCTCGTAGTTATAGTACATCTCACATTCACCCAAGTACTTAGAAATTTCCGGTGGTGGTCTTAGGTTTCCAAAACTGTCATAATAATAGACCTTTTTATCAATCTTCCTGTAACATACCCAGTGCGTGCCTGGACCGGTTGTACTGTCCAAGTTTACTATAGCAGATTCGTACTTTCTCGGGCGTTTTGGTAGTTCGTCTCTCATGTAAACTCCTCTAAAGTTTGGTATTTTTAACAACTTTGCATATTTAATCAAATCGTAATTTGTAAGCGGTTTTATTGGTATCGAGATGTTTTTTTTTTCTTCTTTAATATGCCCCTTTTCTTTCTTGTGCCTGCGCCCGCCTTTGTACCCGACCCTTCCTTTCTATAGGGTCTAAGGTACAATCCTTTACCTTTTGGAGGCGGACGTTTCTTCTTACGGCCTCCCCCCAATTTTGATTTTGCTTTCATGGCTGTTGTGACTGCCCAAGCAGCGGCTTTCTCACCAACACTAGCGTTACTGGACTTGAATCTTTGCCAAGCGCGTTCCGCCAACTCCTTGTCCGCTTGCCTTCGCCTTTCTGAATCTTTGTAACGAGAGTATGCTATATCATGGACCTTACAGGCCGCATCTAGCCCGTTTATTCCTTTGTCACCTCTAGCCAATCTCTCTTTTAACTTCGTGCCAGGTCCACAGTACTGATAACCAGGGATATGTAATTCGACAGGTAGTAAGTCTATGGCCTTATTAAGAACAGATTAAACAATACCTCTGCCTCGCACAACCGCTATCTTACGTCTGAGAGTTTTCCTTCTTGTGTTAGCCATTTATTGCAAGCGCTAGTATCATCCGTTGTAATGTCGTTGCACTCCAACTCATTAATGTCAGTTATAAAGTAAACTTGCCCCTTTTATACCTAAACTGGCTCGGAGTTAGCTGAGGAGATTGGGGAAAGGAACAGTATCATCAAATATCCCCGTTGGCTCAAGACGAAAATTCTCTTTAATTTGTTTCAAAAGAAGCTCCACTCAGTCCCTCTTCAGTCATAAAGAGATCATAAGTATCAGGCGGAAGAGGTTTGACGTCTTCTTCTTCAGGCTCTTCACCACCTTCCAACCCGTCAGCAAACAAAACTTCCCAGTCTAAGTAATCGTTTTCACCCGGCGTGAGTAGAATGGCAGACCTCCCAGTTTGTTTTTTGTTAATATAATTAAAGACCATGGTACCGAATTTCCTCAACCGTTTCTCGTGAAAATCTTTATGACTACTTATTAGACCTTCACACTTCACCAGTCGGGTCTTAATACTCGTTAATTCCGATTGCAATTGGTCTATGTTAGTGGTTATAGGACCAAGCTTTGATTCACAAGTGTTTTCCACATATTCCTTTGTCACTGCATCGCTGGGGTCTGTTGGTAAAGCTAAATTATTTATTCGTTTATTGTTAGCGTCATAATTATCTTTGGAGATAGTCATACTCAGTTTTTTTAGTGTGCCCAAGTTAACTGCGTCCGAGGATTCTACAGGGTTAGCTACACTCCATAGTCTTTTGTTTTGCATATTGAACCTCTTAACGTCAGAAGGTATAGATTTATGGTCAACATAATTCTTTGTAGCAGCGTCGAGTGGCTGTACCGGTGTAGCCAATTTACATAACCGTTTATTTTGCATATCATAGTCACCGTCCGGCGTCAAGTTAAAGCCATCGCCCTTGGGACCTTTGACAGCCTCATCTCGGGACTTTAGACTACGTCCAAACTTGTCAATCGTCATTTTAATAATGCTTTAAACCTACTGTTACCAGCTCCTTTTATGTAGCCGGCCTCCCTTAGTTCCTCCACGATACTCAGTATTTCACTGCCATGGACTCTGTTTCCAGTCTCTGTTGACATGGATATGTGTCGTAATCTGTCCACCAATTCGTTGGCGTCATCCCAGTGTATTATATCACGGGACTTTGCATTCTTCCACGCTAGACCCTTGCCCACTCTGGCAGGGAACAAATCTTTTATAATTCTTCTGTACTTTAGATTGTTGTCCCTTCTAATTTGATTGTGGAATTTGTAGCCTCTCTTGTGAGCGTTGGTGGCGATAATAATACTCTTATAGGTATTAAGATCGTCTTTATTGTATATATCCTCGTCAGGGGTTCTCTTAAATATGAGCTCATACAAACCTTCGGTAGGACTATATCTTGTGTTGTTTATTAGTATAGTTCCATCGTTGTCAAAGTCTAACACCTTATCTCCCATCATTAAAGTACTGCCTTCGTATCTAGGACCGTAGTCATGATCAATAACTCGGACATTACCGCTAGCATCTTTTAAAAGAAGTGTCATATACCTCACCGTAATGGGGTTACTAAACTGACTTTCCATATATTGGGACGCTGTTTCCAGTCCCGAAGGGGTCGATACAATTTGCTTTAACCCGCTGGTTTCAGGTGTAGATACACTCTGCGGAATAAATTCAGCTTCTCCTTCATCATCTGTCTTATTGTAGTCCATTGGTTCTTCTTTAAAGGTTTCGGGTTCTGTTTTTATGTCAGGGCTAACTGTGGTTGATTTTCTAAGTTCTTGGATAATTGGTTTATACTGTTTCTCAAGCATAATATCACTTTCCTCGGATCCTTCCTTAAACATTTTATACTTTCTCTTAATAGCATTACGTAGCTCTATGAGTCGGCTTGTCATTTGCTGTTTACTGCTTCGCTTCATAGTCATAAATGATAGATTTCAATCATCGCATCTAGATTTAAGGCATTTCGACTTGTCTAAAAAACAGGGCACGCTTCTTATGCCTCCGTATGTACTTGATAATATCCAACAGTGAAATACCAGCGCTAAAGTCCATACCTCTGTAGTACCTCTGTTCTCTAGCATTGAACCTGGGGATCACATAACGACCGGTAAAACTCCTGAATACAAAAGTACGTTTACACCCGTCTCTCCATTCAGGTATTTCTGCCACGGTGTATTTATCACTTTCAATTGTTTTTTGCATGAATCCCTTGAGTATCTCCATAGGTCTAGGTTCGTTGAGGTGTTGCAGTAAATAAGAATTTAAAAGCCAGAATTCATCAGGATTAGCCCCTGTAAACGCTTTCCATTGGTCAAATAGCACTCTGTTTGTTACACTGTACACACCGTTGTTTAGACTTATACCGAATCTCTCGCACTGTAACGGGAGTGTGGGCAAGGCCAGTTTGAGAAACTCTGTAGTATACAATCCCTGGCACAAATTATTAACCCCGTTATAAGGTTTATTTCTACTTCCCCCTGGTATACTGTCAGGAACATTTGCGTATCCAACGTTATAACTAATATCGATGTGACATTTTAACCTTAAAGCTCTTTTATAGACTGTCATTGGTGATCTTATAGGAATACTGCGTTCTGTCAGGAGTATACATCGTTTAGCGAAGGGAATCTTACACCCGTATTGCAGCATTTCATTACAGATTTGTGTAAAATTAACACTACCGTGAAGGTTACGTAAAGGCAATACTTTACCAAAAAATTCGGGGAACGGCCTGAATCTAGATATCATGTTTTGAGGGTCTCGCACGGTACAGTTGTACATATCTTCGTGATATATTACAAGTTCCAACGGTACGTTCTTTTTTTCACACTTGTTCATAAAACTAAGCCAAGTATCTCGGTTATAAGTTCTATCACTCGCTGAAATCATTAGCAGAATTACTGGCGGTATCACAGCGGATCTTTTTAGTTTTTTATGTCTCCAGCATCTTTTGCTATATTCATATCCATGAGGGTCTTTCTTACTGCAGTAGTTTCCACAGAATTTCTTCTTGTCCTTGTAATAAAAAGAACACAGGTTTGACTTGACAATACGCTGTCTTGTGTTGAAGCCTCTTAAATCGTTGTACGTGTAGATGCGCACCATTATAGCTCTGTTACAAAACTGTCCATACCTACTCTGTACCTTCCCTTATAAGGATCTAGAGTCTTGTCAATCACCAGAAACCCAAAGTTGTCTCGCCACGCTTGAGCGCACAACTCTCTAAATTTGTCAAATGACATGTCGGTAGTGACATGATCACTGTACACATGCCTTAGATTCATATCGTCTTGTTTGAATAAAATAACAAAGTTACAGTTGTCCCTCACCAGTTGCTTGGGTATAGCGCTGTATGTTTGCCCTAAATAAAATGTATCTATATTTTTATGTCTACCCATAGTGAAATAACTGCGTATATTGTCATGTTTTTCGCAGGAAATATCGTCAAAGATCATTATAGAGTTTGGTTTAGCTTCATTTGGGTGTACAACTAGACTGTTGTCATCATACGCGAAATAACCGACCTCCTTAGGCATTACCTTCTTTAGAAATTCGTACTTTGGCTGATGGAGGGACTTTGAAAAAAAACATAGACATTTTCAAACCTTAACCCATTCTGATCAAATAATAAATTAAATAAAACGTTGGTCTTCCCAGAGGAACTTGGCCCGCATATTATACAACGTATTGAATCAGGTAATAAAATACCGTGTTTGTTCTTTTTAACCATGCCCGACCCGATATATTCATCAAAGTTTTGGACGGGAAGCTCGACTTCCTGCTTCTCAACCCGCATCCTGACTGATTACTCACTACTGATTACAACTGATATATACTTCCCGGACATGGTCTTGATAAGCACATACCGAGCGGATGCAGCGGCCAACCGCTATCACACCAAGTCCTTGGCGTCAATCCAACTGTCATGGCTGCTATCATATCCCTTCCAGCGTACAAATAGTCTGTCTCCTTTCCTTTTTAAAACTCTTTCAACTAAATAAATGTCACCGGTTTCTGACTTGCTAATTTCTTCTGCATAAAACCCGCCTTTTAATATTTCCCCTCTGTTGTCTTGTAATATGTATGTTACTGGTCTTGTTGGTTTAATCGCGTATACTGTAAACGTCTCATTTGTCCAATTTGGCAAATAGCCTTTTTTAAACACTCTTTTAGCTTTACTGATTCTAACACTGTCACCTAATTTTAATTTTTGCTTAAGGATTTTATGTTTGGGTTTTTTAACTTTATTTATTTTATTTAGAATGTCTTTGACATGTTTCTGTCTCACATCCTTGGGTTTCATACCTATAGTCCTGTGCTTTGTGTTGTTGTAAGATTTTATGATTTCTGGCAATAGACTTACCCACTCATAACTACCTCTGGCAGTAAATAACTTGTACATTTTTGTCTTAATCGTTCTGTTCAGTCTTTCTACAATACTAGCCTTAAGTTCAGAAAATGTATGGTAATGGTTGATTTTGTATTTCTTCATTAAAGCGTTTACATGTTTATTGAAAAAGTCGGTACCCTGGTCTGTGTGAAAGTTTTTCATTTTATATTTAGCTAAGATAGGAGCGAGTGCCTTTGCCACTTCTGGCCCTGACTTGTCTTTTAGAGGTACGGCAAAAGCTAGTTTTGACAAACAGTTAATCATGGTAAGAATATATTTGTAGCCTTTGTTAGTTTTCGCATAAGGCTTCATTTCAACGAGATCAGCCTGATAAAGGTCCCTTAAACCCTTAAGGGTGACTTTACGCCTGGAATAATTTCTCCTGGCAGGTCTGTGCAGCTCCTCAGCTATAGCTGTCTTACCGTCCATTTTACTAATGATAACTTTATTCTGAGGACACTAGTTTTATACTTACATCAGTGATTCTCATTATATAAATAAATATTAAGCTCGTAACAAATATAGCAAAGACAAATAGCTTGTCCGCTAAAGAGCCTATCAGACACCACGCCATACTTTCTCTTGATAACCCTCACCGCAGTAACGCTCGGTCAGTACTGAGGGAAATGTCTATCGTGTTGGTGCCTCCTAGACACCCGGTGTACGATGTGTTCGACCCCGTATACTCCTCCATACTTTCTAATGGAAGGCAAGACTTCTTCAAAAACCCAGTCTTGAAATTTCTCAGCAATGGGCAAGTTTGATTTCATAATTAATGAATAAAGACCTGGCTCATTGATGTAAACTGTGTTTGATTGGAAGTTAAAGGGGAGTGTATCGATACACCCCCCTTTAGAGAGTATATTTACAGCCTTACACTTGTCTTCCTCATCAACATTTATCCTCAATGCCTGTTTTGAATCTTGATAACCCAAGATTTTAGCAACATCTTTTCCTTTGAACCAAGGATTGACTAAGTATCTGTTTGCTTGAGTGGGGTTTGAGACCACCCGTGCATGTGCACCCAGGTTAAACATTATTCCGTGCGTGAGCCAATCCAGATTACCTGGTTGACGCTCAGTACGAACTAATGCCCTCTCCCTTTTTAGCAAACAAAGGATAGAGTATTTTTTTAAAAAGATAAACCATGGCTCCTCCACCGCCATGGCCCGTGGAGGCCTTCCAAAAACAAACTAGCTGCCTCCCCCGTTTTTTTTACAAGTCCCACCATACGGACTCAAGGAGTAGCCCAAGTCCTCCTCGGATCAGGGCTCCTCAGTGTTAATAGTCCATCATTCACTCCGGGCCGTTCCAAAGAGTAGCCTAGGTGTTAGCTAGACACCTCAACGTACAAGACCCTTCATCTCACATTCAGGTTTACGGGGCTTTTTGTCACCCGTGCCAGTGACCTTCATTCAGGTTTACGGGGCTTTTCGTCACCCACGCCAGGGACCTTCATTCACACACACACACATTCATACAGTGGGAACTTATGCATTGTCCAAGACATGCTCAACTATATTTACAAAATTGTGAGAAGTTAGGATATTGTTGTATGCAGAGTCAAAGTGCATACCATAACTCTTCATTACTTCTTTCGCTTTGTTAAGTACATTAATCCCGTTAGGAACAGGAGACTTGACGAAACAAGGTACGAAACCTTCCTTCTTTGCTTTATTTAAAGCTTCGTTAAATTTTCTTTTTTGTATGCGAATACATTTGTACTCGCAGACTCCGTACAGCTCCAGAAGAGTTTCTTTAATAAGAACACATAAAACATGTTTTAGTCCATCGTCGTCTGACATCACAGCAACCTTCGGTGCCTGTTCAGTCAGCAACTCATTCAGTGACTGGTTTTCTTTACATATTATATCGTTTGTAGTTTTAAATTCTGAGTTAATTTGAGTGAGCTGTTGGTTAATTTCCAGTGATTTTGTAAGTGATTGTAACAACTGATTATTCTCTTGTTGGATTTTATACATTCCATACTTTCTAATGAAAGACAGGACTTCTTCAAAAACCCAGTACTTGAAATATTTAGCAATTGGTAGTTTGGAGGAAAATATCAATTCATACAAGCCGGGCTCGCATATGAAAATAACCTTAGAATCATTGTAGGATAGGTCTACCCCACTTTGGGGTAGACCTACTTCCGGTTGAGTTTTCTTATACTTTTCACTTACATGCGTTGAAAGAGCTTTATGTAACTTAGAGTATCCCAGTACGTTTGCGACATCTTTTGCTTTGAACCAAGGATTATTTTCACTGTCAAACAGTACAGCAACAGATTGATCATTAAATATATAAGAAGTTAAGTGAGACATTTTATATCAAGTATTGTGCAATAGTACAGATCAGAGCTACGTAAGGACACGTCTTACCTCGGCAGGAGCAGCGGCAAAAGTGACCGAGGCAGAGCGATTCACGGGAGGGGAAAGTATGACTCATTATGGGTTAGGGGGGCGTTTCGCCCCCCCTTGCACTTCCAGTGTTGTTTTACTCAAGTCTTTGAATTTTGTAGCCGTAAGGTAGGGTGTCGTACTCTCCCTCAAACTTCCTCTTTGGTCCAGTAATTTTGAAAACTTTAGTTTCGCTTACAGTTACAATATCGCGGTCTTTAGTCCTCCTGATTCTAGATTCGTTAATTTCCAGTTTTTCTACACTTTCACTAAGGACCATTTGTTTCAGAGCTTCAAAGTTTAAAGTTTCGGAAGTCTTCATATTGAGGGTGAGGCCCTTGATTTTGCACACAGTTTGTAGTTTTTGTTTTTTGGTTGACCAGACAAGGTACGCGTAAGTTTTTTGTCCCCCAGAAACGAACTCTACGATGAAAGAGCCAGGCCCGTAGTCACCCGCCAATTCATCTGTCATTTCCCCGAGGTAATCTCCCGTAGGAACCTTATACAAACCTCCCTTATAAATGTAGAGAATCGAGTCGGTGTCGTAGTAGAGGACCTGACCTCCCAGGGCCTCCAGATGTTCATAGAGTTTAAGTCTCGCTTGGGCTGTAGTGTAGGCAGCGATCACAACATTTACGTTTCGCAGGGGCTCCCCTACTTCCTCCAGGTACTCCCAGCTAACTACTACAACCTCCTCATTAACAGTCTGGATTCTATTGACTTGAATTTCGGGGCTTGTCAGCATTTCAAAGAGAGTCTTTGAGTCTCTGACAATCATTGCCTTGGTTTGGTTCTCCCTCTGCCCGAATTTTCCCCAAAATGAATTTAACATTAATTTAGCCAATTGTCTCAAACCCCCGTTTTTACAAATTTTGTCTTTCTCCAATTTGATTCCTTCATGATTGAAGTAGTCCCGCACGTACCGGTCTTTGTCTTCCTCAGTTTCACACCAGCTAGGATAGCCTGAGGCTTCCTGCTTCATTTTCAAGAATTTATTGATAAAATCGGTGAAAAGCCCCCCTTTCTCGTATGTTGCCATTTTATATTCCCACAGTTCGTAGATGTCGAGGACAACGTAGCCTTTCTCTACAGCCTTCCTCACCTCGTCCATAGTCCAAGTCCCTACCAATGCCCTTTCCTCACTCTCATGATCGCAATCCCCTTGGTTTTGAGTTTCCCCGCAAGTCCTACACAGGGCAAACATGAGTTTCTTGTTCATTTTGGCTGGGAGTACCGGGTGGTAGAGATCCCGAGGTGGCAGGACTTTACACTTGAGCAGACCATCTACACCAAGCCCTCTCTGTCTGCACTCCCTGTCACCCACGTAAATCGTAGGATGACCAAGGGGATACTTACCGTACTTACACACATACGGATAGAGAGAGCACACGTCCACATACTCGATTTGTTCTCCCCCTTCACATTTGTGGTAAGTCTTGGAGTTGCCCGTTCTGCCCCCAAAGAAAGCTTGTCTAGGGTCTAGAGGAAGGGTGTTCAATATGGGGAGAGAGTCCAAGTGTGCGAGCTTTTGTTCTTTCTTTACTTTACGAAACTCACACTCCCACATCTCCACAACATCATAATCGTTAAATTTTGCCATTTTGGACTTGGTTCTCTCGTATCTTAAGTGAAGTGAGTCCGAGGGATCCTCCTTCAGAGGAGCCTCTCGATTGTAAGGGAAGCATTTGGGGCAGCCGTGCCAGTAGCACCCGTGAAACTCATAGATGTTTTCCCCGTCAAACCCATCTACTTTTAGCCCGTTAATCTTTACTTCTTTACCCCGGCCCGCATGCTCAATCCTCACTTCACGCTTCTCTTCTTCCCAGCTGAGCCACTGAATGGCTATAGCTGACTGGTTATCCACTAAACGGTAGCCGTTTTTTGGGATGAGGCCGATCGTATTTGGTTTCAAAAAGTTGCGGCGGAAGGCCAAATTGCAAGCGCTAGCGATCGTTACAGCCTCTAGGAAAGGATCGACATTACATTCTTTCAGGAAAATACGCCTGAACTTAAGACAGGCCTGAGCTAGGATCTCTACATCAGAGATGCAGTACTCTAAGATTTCCTTTTTAAAGTCAAAAACGTAGTTTTCAGCCATTCTCGCATCGTACCAGCTTTCAAAGGCCTTGTGGGACTTTTCAAACATTGATCCCGGACAATAGAACTTTTTGTCAGGCATGGGGCCTACATAATCTTGGTTTGCCAGAGTGTTAAACAAGTGGGGAAAGTAGCCCTTCTTTCTCTCGGGAGGCAGATCGAAGGCTTGAGGGAGCGCTGCGAGGGCCATGGGGAAATAGTTGAGTGAGTCCACAAACCTCACATTGTCCATTTCCATGAGAATAATTTTGGTTCCCCTCATGACCAGATCGGGTGTGAATTTAGTTTCTTCCAACACATACTTTAACAAAAACTGAAAATCAAAGCCTTGGCCGTTGTGGGCAATCACACAGACATTTTTGAACTGTTTCCTGACTTCCATGACATAATCCATGAAATCTTTAACCGGGTCAGAGTTGAAGACTCTTGTACGGTTTCTACATGTCATGCAAAATCTAGACTCGGTGCAATTAAAGCAAAACTGTTGAGAAACACACAAGTTTACTTTATGTACTTTTTGCTCGGGGTCAGAGGGGAGAGACTCGTCTTGGCGAGTCTCTAGATCAAAGAAAATGAAAAGGTAGTCCTTGGTTTTAGGCTTACCCTCGTTCCGCTGCATGAAACATTTATGATTTGGATCTTGGAAGGATCCGCAAGGTTTGCAATAGACTTCACCGCACTTGTGGGGTGTGGATCTGTCTCTAATCCAAATTAATTTACCGCAGTCAAGGCACTTTTTAACAGCTTTACATCTATCGACTTGGTGAGCAGTGAAACACCACTGATTTCTCAAAGTCATGTTACATTTTGGACAAACTATTCCCCCATGCTCCTCTTTACAGGGAGGTGAGATGGTCTGACACTGAGAACAGATGTTTGAACATCTGTGCGCACCCTTGTGGTCAAAAGGGACGTGGCAAGCTTCGCAGAAATAATTGCAAACAAACGCAGCAGTTAAGTTAGTGATTACGTTATAGTGGCCATTATTAAAGAGCAAGTTAATTTTGAATTTTGCATTTTCAACACGACCCTCAAAATAAACGTCCCGGCCTTTTCTGTCAAAGTTGTAGACGGTAATTTTGAAATTAGTTAGCAAGTCCTGAAATTTGTCCAATTGGGTGATACCGGCCCCTTCCTCGGGGATCTCTACCCTTGCCTTCTGCATCAATATTTGGGCCCTCACTGTCTGTCGTTTACCCTTGTCCATACGTACAAGATTATACTCTGGGTCGTTTGTCACTTTAGCCATGGCCACCACCAAAGCCCTGGGGAGACACAAGTTGTCTTTGTTGTTAACAACTACGATTCCCTTCCTCGCCCTACATTCCTCTTCAAAAGTATTATAAAAGCCGGGTCTTACCCTCCCGGAACCTACAGGGAGATTAACTCGGGTACATTCCACTTTAAACGTGTCAGTGGACTTTATGGATTCAGAATTTGATTGAACGATCCCCCCAAAGATTTGCCAAAGGATGTCTTGATCAATTTCACCAGCGGGCCGAAAAGCAACAAACCCGGGTTCTTTTGATTTTAAATTTAGACTCTGCAAAGTAAAGCCGAGCTGATCGTTTTCATGGGCTTGGCCCTTCATCTCATTCACAATTTTGGCGAAACCTTGTCTGAGCCAATCAATTTCCGTAGTTTCAGGAGGAGGGTTAGTAAATTTGAAAACAGTTTTAGTGCCGTACAAGCGGAATTTCTTTACATACGCCTGCTCGTCACTGAGGACTTCGACAGGCTCAACAACACCGGCCATTACTACTTAAGTCAAAATAAATGTTAAATAATAAATCAAAACAATAAAGTGAGGCTAGGGAAAAGTGAGGTTATGTAAAACCTCGACTTGAGTAAATACAACACTAGGGCTAGAAAATTAAACTAATAAATTGAGGTTATGTTAAACGCGCAAAAGTAGGGTTATGTCTGACTCTCAAAAGTGAGGTTATGTTAAGCAAAAGTGAGGTTATATAAAACCTCGACTTGAGTAAATAAAATTAAACTAATACAGTGAGGTTATATTAGAATCAAAGAGTGATGTTATATTAGACACGCAAAAGTAGGATTATGTTATGCAATAAAATTGAGGTTAGCCCCGTACACTAAATAAAATATGATACGCGTTAAATACTAACGGTAAATTATAGCTAGCACTTACTGCAATTGCACAATACTATCACAAACTCACTATACCACAATAGCAAAGAACGGAGCAGCGCAGAGACCTCTGACCAACACGAAAGCCGGGAACAGAGTGAACGAGGCAAGCCGGCAGCGGTGGAGGTATATGGATGGACCAATCAGAGCGCAGGGCGCCTAATTACAGCCAATGGGGTGCTAGCTTATTCCGACCAATCACAGAGCAGTATTTTAACAGGTTGAAACTGGATATTTTAGCTGACTAACGGTGTTTGATGAGTACAGCACAGAGTAAGAAGAAGAAGAAGAGGGAGGCAAGGAGGAAGAAGATGATATATTATTATATAAATAATAAATGGTGTAGCTATAGAGTATCATATGTATAATTATGTATCATATAATAGCATAGGGTGTATGTACCATAGAGTAATAACCGCTAGCCGTAGATCATATATAATAGTAGAGAATATGATAGTATAATAGCATAGAGCATATAATGTAGCCATAATTAAAAATATACATAGAGCATATATAATAGCATAGAGCATATATACATATAATAGTCTAACCTTGGAGCATATATACATATAATAATACCGCATATAATAACCGTAGGTTGGCAACACTGCTAAGTTGGCAACACTGCACAATCTGGAGGGAATTTGGCGGAAAAAAGTGAGGTTAGGAAATCTGGCGGGAAAAGTGAGGTTAGGAAGTCTGGCGGGAAAATTTTCTTCTTACTCTTTCCGGAATAACGCGCTCTAACCACTATGCCATTTCCGGTTCTAAAGCGCTGCGACCCCTACTTCGGTAAATCTAAGTCAGTTTAGCGTCTGGGTAAAGATCCCCCTCCTCTGGTCCCCAGCACTCTCCACATTAGATAAACTAGCTTACGGCATCGGTATAGTAACTTTACTGCAGTATCCAGACAGGATAGGGCATAGTAACCCCATCCCTCATTCTAGGCTCACCTAGCCCTTAGACCCCCATAAATCAACCTTGGTCCAAAAACACCACATTTGGTTACATAATCCATTCCCCTTTAGTTCAAAAGAAGATGGTAGATTTCGAAGTAAATGGCTTTTAAAAGGACAACTAAATTACTATTATGAAGTAAAAACTATAAGGGGAAGTACGAACTTAGAAAGGGAAACGAGGATTAATTCAAGTAACTCGCTGTAACAGGTTAAAGTGGAATAAAGGTAACTATCAGAACTATGTTTACGGTCAGTATTTGTATGAATGCACAGCTATTGGTTTGTTTGTTTGACTGAAATCTGTTTTATCTTGAAGAGTCCGATGGAAAAATATTTACCGGAAAAATTTCAATTTTATTCCGAATAAACCAAACTGATAACATTACATACACTTGTTGTAATACTATATTCTTGCTGTAACACATATCCTCATGTCCTACAGAGGTATTAATGTAATGGCTGAAGATAAGAGATAAAAACCCATCAATAAGGAGCTATAATTTGTTATAGTAATATTGTAATGGAGAGAAAAGTTTAATACTCGGATCATTATAAAGAACTTAGAGAAGGAAACGAGGATTAATTCAAGCAACACGTTAAAACTGGAATAAAGGAAACATCCGAAAAAATTATAAAAACTTAATGAACAAAACAGATAAACAGAATAACAAATCAATTGTGAAACAGGGTCAAAAATACCATGTAGAATATGATTGTAACTTTAGCTTACAGATAACATAAAAAATGTTATAATTATTGTTGAGTAATTATAAAATTCGAAATAGAGATATTTTACGGGACATTACAATATTGTTAATTATTTTCACTACCAAGTGATATGAGATCCTGGCACATGTAGCCGTCAAGAG
Source organism: Allygus modestus (assembly GCA_963675035.1). Lineage (NCBI taxonomy): Eukaryota > Metazoa > Arthropoda > Insecta > Hemiptera > Cicadellidae > Allygus > Allygus modestus. The sequence continues at coordinate 381,065,999 of OY776112.1, forward strand.
AAGGTTCTTGTAAGCCTAACTATGTCATACATTACAGATAATGTGACAAAGGCTAATTAGCACGTGAGTGTGAATTTAAAGGAAGTGCACGATTTATCTGCCGAAAAATCTTGAGGTTTTACTATATATTAAATTACATGATGTTAAATACATCCATCACAGCAAACTTGCGTACTCAGCGAATTTTCAATGCATATATATGTGAATCACTACTACATAGAGCTATTTACCAAGTTTCACAAAAATACATCCATAAATAAGTGATATATAGCATTTTATTTATTCTCCATAAGAATAACAGTACGGTTGAGGACGCAGGTTTACTGCAACGAGGAAGATAAGTAATGTATTTTTTTGAAATTATCAATACAACTGAACCAGGTGAAGCTACATACCAAGTTATCTTAATGTTTTATTAATTTAGGTTCATAATTAAGGGAGATGTACAACTTTACTGATTCTCCTTATGAATAACATGGGGCAGAGTATGCAGGTTTGCTGCTACGGGGACTATCAACAGAAAACTTGTTTTTTGTGCTAATATCAATATACCACAACTAGTTGAAGCCACATACCAAGTTTCATCAATTCATAAATAATCGAGGTATCGAATTTGTATTTATTCTCCATAAGGATAACATTGGACAACGTACTGTGTTTAGCACTTTGAATATCTCTGCAACGGTTGGACGTAGAACAACGATTAAAACACCAAAATGTTTGTTTTGTTGAGCTAACACATTAATAAAAAGAAATGTGAAGTTTTTAGTAAAAATATTTGAGAAAAATCTAAAAACCTTTTTCCCATAAGATTAACATGGGACACGTTTTTTTTGGATTTTCTCCGCAACCACTTAACCTAGGTTAATGATTCAAAATACTAATTTATTTGTTTTTTTTAAGCTCTATAAAATGGCTATAACCAAAATTGAGTGTTTTTAACATTTTTGGGTCAAATTTCCAAAAAACCGATTTTTGGAAAATTTTAAACCCCCATAAAACCCCCTTCCCATGGTGCGATCGATCTGGTTTTCGAACACACATACATATATATATATATATATATATATATATATGTATATATATATATATATATATATATATATAAATTTGAACGAGTAGTGTTTTTGGCATCTGGGGATCTCAAAACTAAAAGTTATCATGTTCTTGGGCTTAAGTCTTACCATGCCACCCACCAATAGCTTCTTCCCCATAGGGGAAATTCGCTAAAAAATGTTCTTAGTTTCTATGCATTTACCGTAAAATATTGCAAGTAAAAAGAAATGATGATTAAGATTAAAAATAATTATTTAACAAATAATAAGAAGTTAACAATATTATATGGAAACAATTCAATCGTCGTAATATTCAAAGAATCTGTTGAATATCATATTATTAATAACTATAAATCTGTATTAATAATCCGACAAATTAAGAACAAAATCATAATATCACAACATTATTGTGTAATTGTTAACTGTTTAAATTGTATAGTTTTTCTTACAACAGCTTTAGACGAGTGATTTTAAAATTTTGTGTAATACAAAGTGCTGCAAAACTAATGTACATATTTATAGGATTGTCATCTACGATATTAAATATTTCTCTAAGACAAAGATTACTATACGAATTTTAATTCTGATCGATAAAACTAACACAATATAAAGGGATACGAGCTTCACAATGTACATAACATTTAGTATTTTATTTATATTGTACTTCTTGTCTTACAAACACTTTTCAAAACCATTCGTACTATTTGGAAATTGTGGGTTACTTCTTTCCCCCAACATTAGGGCAAACTATACAAAACTGGTCCTGGTAAGGCCCTCAGATCCAAGAAGTTTCAGGAATAACTTTCACTTAATCATTCAAAATCCTAAACTACGTATGTATAAAGGAGCAAGGAAATTAACAAGTCTCTTCGTTCACGAATCATGTCAACAGAGTTAGATTGATTTAGCCAAGTAGTGATGCAGGGCACATCCAGCCGTCGAGAGGTGTTCCTTGTAATCTAACTTGGGTCATAAATTGCATGGAATGTTACGTAGTCTGCTAGCGAGTGTATTTAGAGACTGTCCACGATTTATCATCCAATAAACTTGCAGCTTGTATATTCTTTTGAAGAGAGCTTAGTTTTTCAACGCACACTACTGACTCGTTAGAAAGTATTCGGTGTAAAAAATCTCAGAAAAATATGTAAAATGTTTAATTTATAAAAAAATCAAGTAATCAACTTTTTAGGTTTGCACCTTCTTGGTTGAATCATGCTGACTTTACAAAAAACCTTGTCTAGTCATTATAGATTTAGCAAATTTCCCGTATAGGGAAGAAGATGTTACCGTGTTTGCATGTTCAGATCTAGGCCCGGGACCATGATCATTTTTCGTTTTGAGACCCCAGATGATAAAAACACCATTCGTTCAAACTCATATATATGTCTGTGGGCACGAAAACTTTCGTAAAAATGTTCCGATTTTAATGAAATTTAGCATAACCGTGTAATGCAGCATCTATTTTCATAAGTACAAGAACCAGACAGATCGAACCATTACAAGAAAGGTTTTTGGGGGTTTTGTACCCCAAATTTTTTTTTCTTTTTACATATAGTTCCAAATCAAATTTTTAATTTATATTATTGAATTTAGCTAAAAAAAAAAAAAAACAATCTGGTATTTTGATTATTGTTCTACGTCAGTTGTTACCGATAAATTGAAAGTGTTAAACAAAGGTGAATGGGGAATAAGTACAATTTTATATCTCACTTATTAATGAAAATACATTAATAAAACTTCGTATGTGCTTCATATGGTTGGGCTTTACTGATATTTACATACAACACCCATTTTACGCCATCTCAATGGCAGCAAACCTGAGTACTCACTAGCTATAATGTTATTCATATGGAGAATAAGAAACGTGTGATATCTTGCTTGTTTATGAACATAAATTGATTCAAATTGGCGTGTTACTTCTTCTGGTGATTCATTGGTATTTGCATAACAACCCGATCTGGTCCTTGATGCAGCAAACCTGTATACTGAGTCCTAATGTGGTTCTTTTGGAGAATAAGTACAATGTCATAATACATCGCTTATTTATGAATAGAGATTGAAGAAATTTGGTATGTGGCTTCATGACGAAGTAAAGTACCATTAGAAATTCACTGAGTATGCAGGTTTGCTGCAACGGGGGTATATTGGTTGGCCGATAGTTTTAGTACGGCCATTAGCCGTACTATGACCTTAAATGACCTTAAAACCATATCTTTCAATCTTACATTGTGTGAAACTGCCTGAAAAAAGGAACATCAAAGAGACTGATGATGCTCAAAAGTGCTTAAAAGAAAAATGAGAAACTGTCCATTGTGTAAGGTGAACCTTAACAATTATTACGTTTATTACTATTTGATAAACTTTTACCACTCAATCTTTTAATTGCTAAGAAGGATAGTTTATGGTCATATAGTTTAAGTGGATAATAGATTTTGTGTTTAACTATCCGAAAAATAAAATACGAATTTGAACTAACTCTGGTTTGTACGATTAAACCCTACTTTAGGTTTAGGCAGCTACAAAAATACTTGTATAAATAATTTACTAAAATAAAAAGGACGCATTATTGATAAATTTAATTTAAGTCAACTTAAGGGAAGTGTAGAAGGGCAAGTTTCCGAGTCAGAACACCTCTTGTGATCCAATTGCGTTGTGGTAGGGACAGAGATGTTATCACTACAAAAGCCAATGGTTACTTTCTTACTGATAAAATTTTTCATGTTATCAGTATTAATAGTATCAAAAATAAAAACATTTTGAAATCAAAATAATTCATATAGCTTTCCATTTTTTGAAGTTATTTGATTATTTATGTCAATTCTTATAAATATTGTAAAATTATAAATTAATTCGAGTTAGTTAAAGAGCATTTAGGTTAAAAGAAATAACATGTTGTGAATCTTATTAACACAGTTAGATACATGATTTATTAGTGACAAAAACATATTCGTACGAAAACTAGTCTAGTTGTAAATTATTTTCTAAAGTATTATAATAAAGCCAAGACTAATGCTATAATAATGAATACAGCTTAAGGCAAGGATATAATGATTGAGCCTGGGTATAGTGAAGGGTTGGGGGTGGAAGGCTACAGGTCGGCTTAATTAATTACATGTTTGGTAATTAACACTGTGTACACCATAACAGTGATGATACGCTCGAAACAAGGGAATATGCTAGGAAAACTATAAACAAATTGATGATCATTGCTCTACGTCAATTGGTTACTGAGATATTTAAAGTGCTAAACGCAGTACGTTGTCTAATGTTATTCTTATAGAGAAAAAGAACAATTGTATATCTCACTTATTTATGAACATAAACTGACGAAATATGGTATTAGGCTTCATCTGGTTGTGGTTTATTGTTGTTTGCACAACAAACAAAAAAGTTTTTTGCCTATGGTTCCCGTAGCAGCAAACTTAGGTACTCGGTCCCCATGTTATTATTATGAAAAATAATTAAAATGTAATATATCGGTTATATATTATTGTATATGGGATGAAACTTGGTATGTGACTTCACTTAGATGAGTTCTATTGATATTTGCATGGAAACCCATTATTTTGTATTCCTTGTTGCAGCAAATCTGCGTAATCATCCCCAATGTTGTACTTATGGAGAATATTTAATATTTTAAATATCGCTTGTTTGTGAATATATTTCTTATGAATCCTGTAAAGTGGCTTAATGTGTTATGTTACATATTCATTGGAAAATCTCTAAGTATGAAGGTTTGCTGCGACGGGGGTATATTCGGTTTAAATTATAGTTTACATGGGCCAAGCAGCAACGGGTCTGCCAGTAAGAATAAACATTTCACATCTATCTAGATCTACATCTAGATCTGTCTACATGACTAAGATGACCGTGTGAAGAACAGCAATAAATGAATACAGTTTTATGTTTAATTATAAGCGATATTTGATTAGGAAATTATCATTCGTCCTTAATTTTGTTTTGGTGCTCTGTCTCAGGATTTCTTTCTAGGGTTTAAAAAGGCTATTCTTGTTTAAATTTGCCAAAATCACTAATACAATAAGACCCAAATAAATGAATTAGAATACCAGTAAAGATCTCATGTTTCCGAGTTTACATCACCCCTCATAAAATATTAAGCACACTGAGTTGTCATTATCGTAGTCAATATTTATAAAATGTCTTAAAAATGATATACTTACATATAAGGATAATATATTTCGACTAATAATTTCATTTATATAGATTGTGATTAATATATTTTGTCTATATTGTGTTTATGTATGCTACAAGACCGATAATCTTAAGCAAAGTGTTTTATGAAAATGTAATGGTAAACTACAAGATATCGATGTATGTATTACATTAAAAAATTTGAATAGGTGCTATTTCTACAAAACATTGTAATCAAACTTGGGTCAAACGTTCAAACCGAATGCCGGGCCTCCTAAGTCTCCTAACAGACTTGATTTCGTTTTTGTGCTAAGGAATTTGCTAACAGTAATGTTAATAAATAACTATGCCACTTAAGAACTCTTCACATAA